>KK106981.1:9763669-9875486 GCA_000611775.1 Umbilicaria muhlenbergii
GTTTTTCAAGGCCGTTTTTCAAGGCCGTTTTTCAAGGCCGTTTTTCAAGGCCGTTTTTCAAGGCCGTTTTTCAAGGCCGTTTTTCAAGGCCGTTTTTCAAGGCCGTTTTTCAAGGCCGTTTTTCAAGGCCGTTTTTCAAGGCCGTTTTTCAAGGCCGTTTTTCAAGGCCGTTTTTCAAGGCCGTTTTTCAAGGCCGTTTTTCAAGGCCGTTTTTCAAGGCCGTTTTTCAAGGCCGTTTTTCAAGGCCGTTTTTCAAGGCCGTTTTTCAAGGCCGTTTTTCAAGGCCGTTTTTCAAGGCCGTTTTTCAAGGCCGTTTTTCAAGGCCGTTTTTCAAGGCCGTTTTTCAAGGCCGTTTTTCAAGGCCGTTTTTCAAGGCCGTTTTTCAAGGCCGTTTTTCAAGGCCGTTTTTCAAGGCCGTTTTTCAAGGCCGTTTTTCAAGGCCGTTTTTCAAGGCCGTTTTTCAGAAGCCGTTTTGGAAGCCGTTTTTCAAGGCCGTTTTTCAAGGCCGTCGTTGAGGCTGTTTTGGAAGCCGTTTTGGAAGCTGCTTTGAAAGCTGTTTGGATGAGTCATATACGTGAACTTGAACTGGGTTACCCAGTGAAAAACCCAACCCAAACCCAAAAAAACCCAACCCAGTGTGACCCAACCCAAAAAAAACCCAACCCAAACCCAACCCATGGTGCAGCGTAGGCGGAGAGGCAGGTGAAGAGGCAGGCAGAGAGGCAGGTGGAGAGGTAGGTGGAGAGGCAGGCGGAGAGGCAGGCAGAGAGGTGGAAGGAGAGGCAGGAGAGTGTGATTTGAAGCCTGCGTTATAGTCAGTCAAATTGTCTAGCAGTAGTCTGTGAGTGAGAAATCTGATCAGTGTGCTGTTCACAGCTGGCTGATTTCAAAATCATGACTTCTTACACATTCAGAACCAATGATAGGCTCTGAGCTGCATAAAAATCAACAATCTCTGTATCAGTCATTGTGAACAGCACACTGGTCAGAATTCTACCAGAGTAGTGAACTTATCTCATAGACTTGAAGTTTTCAGCGGCGAAAATTTGAACAAGCTTGGGCCTTGATTATGTGAGATGCCAAGCATGTAAATGTGTGCCTCAAGCTTTACTGTTGAAGCAAAATTTACTGTTGATCTACTGTAAAATCTTATGACTCATTGAAAATAAGTGACACGTGCAAATACATTTGATGTGTGATAGATATAAACAGTAAAGCAACAGTCACACTGTTTGTTCATTGTACACATTTCACTCATTGTTGCTAAATTACTGTTATTTGACTGTTAACTTTGACTAATCAATATAATTTTTCAACGGCCTTATTTTAAAAACGTAAACAGTAATCAGTAGTAGATTTACATGTCAAATGGTAAATTTACAGTCACTCATTTGCTAACCATTTATCTACAGTAGACTCAGCTAGTATGCTTCCTGTAAGGTAATGTTTACTTTAATAGTCCCAAGCTTTGTCCTACATCATCTGTCCCCTCGTCGCTCCTTTGATTCTGGCAGGCCGGGCTCCTTTACTACTTAGTCGACCCTCGGAATAGTAGGACCATCAGTCCGTAATGCTTTCCACGCCGCTCGGAGGTAAAACCGCTTCAGTGTTGATTCCACCTGCTCCCTCAAAAGTTGTAGAGATCATTAACAAAAGCTTGGCATCCTTATAACTCTGAACCCCTGAAGTAATAATTTGAATCATCAAACTGGGCTTCGACAACGGATCTGACAGGATGTTGCGGCTGTTAATTCCCAGGAGACAGAGACTGACTCTGGGGAAATCTAAATATTGGCGTTCAAATAGCACTTCCCACACAGTCCCTGGCTGCATTGCAGTAGTGCACATGAACTAGTCATTATAGGTTCACAGCCGTAATGAGCGCTCCGGATTATTCTCTGATTCTCTGATAGTTACGCTTCCCCTCCGAATCTCCTCAAGCTCAAGCACAGCGTCCAAGCATGACAACCCACAAGCCGGTTGACGCTGCTTTCACCAAACGGCTTCCGAAGATCGAAGTCAGTACCTCTACCCTCTTCCAATCTGTTCATGCTATAGAACACTGCATCGTAAATTCGTGATATGAAAGAGCTGCCTGACAACGAGATCTAGCTGCATGCACATCTCAGCGGAAGCATCAGCCGTCAGTGTCTCCATGAGATATGGGAGCAGAGAAAAGCGGAGGAGCCTGAGTTCGAATTGGAAGATCCACTCATTGCCATCCCGTCTGAGAAGGTGGATTATGATATCAACACGTATGGTAGCTACTTTTACTATCCCGCTTTCTTGTCCCCAATTTTGATCGCCAAGAACTACGTGGCCAAGACTTCGAAGGCCTCAAAAGCAACCCGTCAAACCCTCTCCTCAAGCCCTAAACCCCATCCATCACATGCACTCTAACGCCCAACCCAACCCCCCAAAGTTTCTTCCCCCTCTTCACCAAATACATCTACAACCTCTGCACCACCCCCTCGAGCCTAACCCACTCCACCCTCTCCGTCCTCTCAGACTTCGCCCTCGACAACGTCATCTACGCCGAACTCCGCACCACCCCGCGCGCCCTCCTCTCCGTCACCAAAGACCAATACGTCTCGACCATCCTCGACTGCATGGCATCACCCGGTCACGAGCCCCTATCTTCCGCGCTGATCCTCTCGATCGACCGCAGCAATACCGCGGCTGAAGCGATGGACGTCGTCGACCTAGCCATCAAGTACCGAGCCCGCGGCGTCGTCGGCGTCGATCTCTGCGGTAACCCGGCCAAAGGGGACGTCTCGGTCTACCGAGCCGCGTTCGGCAAGGCGAAAGCGCACGGGCTGGGTGTCACGTTGCATTTCGCGGAGGTGGCGGCGTCGGGGTCGGACGGGGAGTTGTGGACGTTGCTGGGGTATGAGCCGGATAGGATCGGCCATGTGATCCATGTTTCTGAGGAGGTTAGAGGGGAGATTATTAGGAGGAGGGTGGGGCTGGAGTTGTGTTTGAGTTGTAATGTGCTTGCGAAGTTGATCGAGGGCGGGGTTGGGGAGCATCATCTTAGGTGGTGGAGGGGGAAGGGGTGTCCGATTGCGCTGTGTGTAAGTGGTCTTTGGTGGTAGGGTTTGTGTGCAAGTGTGGTGACTGACGACTTGTTCGAGTAGACTGATGACGTGGGGGTGTTCTGCAGTCCGCTTTCTAATGAGTACCTGCTTGCTGCAAAGCATTTTGACTTGAATCGTGAGGATCTTGTTGAGCTTTGCAGCGACTCTGCCGGGATGATATTTAGTAGTGAAGAGCAGCAAAGTAGATTGAGGGGCTTACTAGTAGCATTTGGGAAGGAAGAGAACTTGGCGTTAGATGCTTGATATAGGTAACTAGCTGTGTTGTGACTCGGAGCCACGAATGAATATGGCCATCGGACGACATTAGTTTGATACTAATTTCTGTTCAAATTATATTAGATCTATCTCACGTTAGACCCAGCGAGTTACATCCACGTATATCCAGAAAGACCTGGAGTGGGATGGTCAGGGTTTGTGGGCAGAACAAGGAAGGACCTAAGTACTTCAGCGGCTCTTGGCAATGCTATTTGTACATATGATTAAAGCGAAATGTGGGATATTTGTGTTCGTAATGCTCTGTGAAAACAGACAGAGCGCGAGGATGCCATAGGATCAGTAATGGTAGATGACACAAGACTGCCCTGTTATGCAAACACCTTCATCAGTCTAACAGCAACATTCTGCATGGGTATCATCTCGCGTGCTCCAAGCTCCTCCGCAACTCAGTAACTCCAGCCATGATATAAAGTGACGCAATGATCAGACTTCAAGTAACAAGAAGGCTACCGCGAGAACCAGCGGTAGAGCCGTTCGTATCTGCATTGACAATGTCATGGTTTTCAACGGTTCCAAGAGACGCGTGACTGGCCACAACACCGTCGCCATTCGTATTCGTATCTTTATCTTCGGTGATCTCCTCCATGACACTACCTTCCTGGCTTCCACCGCCTTTACGTGTCCTGCTGCTACTTCTCGACCAGCTTTGCCGTCGGTTTGACAGTGCCCTTCCTACATTTGAGGTCCACGTTTTCCGCATCGGCGGTATCGTGTCATCTAGTCCAAGCACTCTCCGCAACTCTGGTATTTCCGCATGATCCCGTGTATTCCTCATGCGGTGAACCCACGTGACCTTGCCGTCTTCGAACAGGAACTCTCCACCAACCTGCCGATAGTCACCTCCTTTTGTGGCGCCCCGCCCGCTTTTTAAGCTTTGGACAAAGGAAGCAGCCATCACGGAGAGGAGAGATTTCTGCATGTATTCGGGTCTCTTGGGACCGAGGTCTAGGGTTCGGGTCATACCAAGGAGGTCGTAGAGTTTGCGCGTAGGGTCTGCGTAGATGCGAAACGGGCAGGTGGTGGTTTCTCTGTACATCGAGATAAGATGGGGATGCCCGCAACCTATGACGACGATCTGCGTGGGTGTACGAAGTGTGAGGAGTACTTCTGGAGTGACGGATGACGATAGGGTTCGGAGGTATTCCTGACAGTTCTGGGAGCCGTCAGTAAGTATTGTCTGCGATACAAGCACGAAAGAGAGGCACTCACGCCACAGAAAAAGTGTCGAACGAAGATCACGAGCACTCTCCGCGTTGCTTTTCCACCGGAGTAGATGTTCTTGAAAGGTACTGACTGTCCACCGGCGTCAAGCACGGGGAGGTCTGCAACCTTGTTAAGCTCTGCAGTGGTTGGGAGCTTGCTGGAGACTTTGACATCTCCCTCAAAGTCACCAGCGGTAGTTTCAACCTTCGGATTTATTGCGTTGATAGCTTGAATGTCCTTGCCCGTGTCGTCATATTGGCGTGGAACGCCACCTACAGCTGGTACATCGACAGGGACGGTCATCTTCATCGTCACCATCCGAGGGCACGGAAGAGTGACTGGGGCGCGTTGACCGGGAGCAGCAAGCAGAGGAACTCGTGGGAAAGAGCCCTGGCAGGTGAGGCTTATCGGAAGCACGAAGCGGAAGAAGATCTGTGAGGGGAGCCATGGTGATTGTGGCTGATGAAGACCTTATATCACTTGTGGGTGAGGTGAGATGGGGAGCGGGTGGGCAGCGTTGCGCTTTCGATGCCTTGACCGCTTCTTGAACGAATCAGGAGGTCGCAATCTCCCAGACAGGGATAGCGGTTATGTTAAGTCTGATCCTCTCGGACGTATGACGAGAAAGCATCCCTAGCTATGGTTAGAAGAGCGTAGATCGTTCTCCTTTCGACGCATGATCAGAGCCATATCCGTCTTCCAGACGAGCTTAAACAGGCGCTAAGCTGAAACTAGGAGACTCGCAGCAGGGTCAAAGGGCTGGTTCCATGCCCGCCAGGCAACGCAAAGAGACGAGAACTACCTTACTCCGTACTCGCGCCCCCAAATCCCGATTCTTTCCTTTAAGCATGACCAACGCGGACACCAACGCCGTAGTTGTGGTGTCGATCTTCTCACTGACGTAGTTTGAACTGTATCTTATTGCAGCCTGTGTGCCTCCCAGCATGCATGTTGCTGCCGTCAACGTTCTGTTACTGAAACGCCCCAATTTCAGCATCCGTGGGCCTTGATCTCGTCTTTAAGTAATACCTTATTACAAAGACTGTCGCACGATTTGATGCACGTCCGCAATTTCTTTTCGCTTAATGTCTGCCGCGCCATGGCTCTGCTTGGGATGGTAAGGATAGCGATGCGAGCTGGGACATGTGATCTTCCGAAGATAGATGGCGCCCTCACAGAGTTGCACAATGCTTTCGATATATCCATGTTGATATCGTGTCCTTCACATGTACCCAGTTTTTGATGCTTTGAATGTTCGACGAGGGATTTCCTTCCGCCAGTTTCATGGAAAGGCCTGTGGCCTTGTTTCGGACGCTCCCTTAACAGCTGCTGCAAAGGAGCCTCTATCCATACGGCCCTTATACGTATGGCGCTTACATTGAGATCTTTCAATGCACTACCGACGAAACCCTTGTTCTTGCAATGATGTTATCACATTGCTGTTGGGGTTAAGACCAAGTGACAGATTCGATGACCCTTCATCTAGCCCACCCAGTCTCTGCTAAAGCTACTCCCTCGAAAGCCTCTCCGAGTCCTCCTTGGCACACGTCAGATTGATATTGTACGAGTCCTTATCCTCCGTCATGGGAGAAAGTCTAGCTAAGCAATCCACACAATCGCCATCTCTTCGAAAAACACGTGCCAGAGGATAGTCAATAGTTCCCAGAAGAACGCGTACCTGCGTCCTTGTTTCCCGAGCTGCTTCTTGAGCTGCTCGATGAGGTATCTTCTGGTCGCAGGGTCCTCGAGCATGTGCGTATTCAAGAAGTTGGCGAGCCGTATCCCGTCGCCACCAGGTGAGGTTGATATCTCGAATTTAGAAAGACCAGCTGCACTGACGCTGAGTAGATCCAGTACCCATGCCGCTGTCGGAGCCGTCCTCCAATCAAGCTCATTCATGCCATCCCACCTACATCTTTGCCGTCCCAACATAACTTCCATTCGCCAGAAAAAATCGTCACGAAGGCGCTGACGGAGACCTTGGCCTGGAATAGGACGCCTCGGGAAGACAAAATAAGTCGGTATGGTGATTTTGAGAACCTTGAGAGCCGTCATCGAGTCTAGAATTCCACATAAAACGTGGAAAGACATATAGTCTACTGGATGGTCTCTCTCATACTTGATCCCGAGGCCGTGGATCGAATTGCGGATGGGCACGGGAAGGCTATGGAGGAAGTCAACGGTCTTCGCCACTGAATTGTGGATGAGGTCGATCCTAGCGCCCCTGAAACTTGCCATCAGAGTTAGGAAGCGCAACCTCTGGTTGAGTCGAGTAAGGGTAGGTAATTTGGGAGCATGGATGAATCGTTTGCCACCCATCGTCATGACATCCATGTAGCGGTAGTCAAAATCCAAGCCACAGCCGTTATATGGTATTAAAGAGTTGCTAACAATCATGTCTAGCAACTCCTGTGGAAGGTTGAACAGCAACGAACGACTCGTCGGGTGCTTCAGAGGTACGATGGAGGAAGTTGTGTTGGAGCTCCGGGCAGTGGTGGGAGGGTAAGAAGCGACGTCTTCCTTTGGCTGGGGAGCACCGGTGGAGATGGCTTCCCTAGAAGAGTCGGTCGTGGAAGATGATCTCATCGTATCTGGTCCAAAGCGGTTCTTGTTCTGACCAGTCGGCCCAACCTAAGTACTATAGTGTCAGTGTAGCACTCTTTTCTGATCAAGTTGATGGTCAACGAACATCACGTGGATCCTTTCCATTGTCCTTGTCTCCTGATTCTCCTCCGGCGTTGCCATTGACGCTCATTGCTCCTTTTAGGAGCGTCACACTTTCTGCAATCCAGCTTGGAATAGATAAGCTAAAAATGAATAGTTGTTTGATGCAACAACTGCTACGAAGTAAAGGACTGCTAGAGATTGCATTATTGACACTGCGACTGAATGCGTGGAGGGAAATTGAAGGCATGTTGGTCTGAGAAGTCTCCCATGTGGTGTATAACGAAATAAATAGCATTATTATAGGGTTACAGTATTATAGGGTATGGTGTTGGCACCAACTGATCAGGCGAGTTACCAACGCCAAGCTGTATCCGGCCCACTAAGTAATGACGCTTGTGGGATAAACCACACATTTACCGCAAAATAAAGGGATACACAGAATGGTACGAGAAGTACTTGCAGTGAGTCCGCTGGTCAGACTGCCTCTAGGAGTTCTCAAAGGCAATCTATCGCAGGTACGCGGCTGGTATAGCTCTGCTTAAGTCAGATAACACACATAACCAAGGGTTTTATAGCGGCTATGCACGATCTTTGTGTTTTCATCTTTAGTCAGGTAATTGTACAATAATCCATTGAAGCGCCAGCGATAGCTCTGGCGGCAGAGTACAGACTGTGGGATTATAAAATCTGCAAGAGGATAATGCGCGTAGTTCTTACGTCAGACAACGCATTAACGACAACACTTGCAGCCTTCAACAGCCGTCGTAGAAGAGCTCTCGAGGGCCATGCGGTGAGGCAAGTTCTCCCCAACTTGCCTCCTTGTCCACTTGTGCACTCCGCGCTGCACGTTCTGCGGAACCCCTTGCCATTGCGTCCTCCAGCCATATCTTCATACGCCTCCCATCCGGGGTGTAGGGTGCGGGACGCCCGGCAGTGACTCCCAGTATGTCTCGAACCCAAAGCTCTCCTAGAGTTCTTCCACCCCTAGTCTCGCAGAAGCACACCTCTTGTGCTCCACCCGGTCGATCCATGCATTCGCGTGCCAGCAAATGCCGTGCCAATAGTCCCGGAAACGGACCCACGCGAGCATGCAGACCGGGCTCCACAGACATTGTCAAGTGACGGCTCTCCAGGCGTTGAAATACGTGAAGCGTCCTGCATTGACGCCCAGTAGGTCAGAGTCGGCAATTCGTATAGTTTCCCGAGGAATGCTATCAGAGATTATTCGTAACGGGTAATTTCGGATGAAGCTCAATGACTTACTTACAACTACCATCCGTTGGACAACCTTTGTCGGGCTTTTCCAAGTGGGCACGCTCTGCCTGACTGGCCTCCTTTACCACGTCCAGTCCACTACATGCGCTAAAGACTGTCGACCTCTTATCAGTTCTGGCGATGGTCAGGGGCGCCGAGCCAAGGAATATTGGATGTGGGAAAGATGGATCGGGATGGATCGTGGACGCATTGAATTAGAGGAGAGAAAGAGGTAGGCTTTGGCAAAGCTCAAGTCAGGGGACGGGAATGTAGGACCCATCGATTTCATTGGTAGGAAAGGGTCACAAAGTGTACTAGTGGTCGTTGCCCTTTGACTACACGTTTAAAGACATGGTCACGAGGTCCTCATAGGTCTCTCCGAGCCTAAATATTGGAAAAGATTTCAGATACTCTACCAGACTTATGGACTTATTGAAGCTGGACTGCTTAATTGAAGAATGAGAGCTCCATTGAAGGTAGTTAGCGGATGGCGTGCCCTAAGATATACCACTCCTTACGACGAAGCGATTCTCGGAGTCCCTTCAGGGTGAGCATGCTCATCCAGCTCGTCTCAGCGGTAAATTCGCTGATCTTTGCAGTTCGATTCTCCAAAGCCTCTACCATCCATGTTTACAACCACCGTTTCATACCCCTTCCTTCTGATAGCGGAAACGGCTCCATTCGAAACTCAGTAATCCCTCCGGCTGTGACTCCGGCTGCGAGTTCGACTGCGACTCCGAGTAGGTCATGCACCCATGATACCTTTCTGGAGTTCTTCCAGCCTAGACCCTGTAGTCCCTGCCATTCAATTTCCGCCCAGTCTCTCCAGCAATCAATGCCAGCAGAGAGTGTTGTATAGTCCGGGTAATGGTTCCACACGTGGAGCCCAGACAACGTCGCCTGGTATGGTCAAGTGGAGCGTTTTAAGGTTCGGCATTGCGTTCAACAGCTTGCAGAGCTGGTGAAAGGTAACGTAGTCAACAGGCTTAGCTTGCTGGTAACGGAGCTCGAGGTGGCGGATTCCGTCTCACCGCCATTGGGCATAGCGACGCCAACAGCTTCACAGTCTACCCAACTTCGTCATGAAGTATCTTGACGCTTGCGTTGCGGAAAGACCATGCAAGTTGCGAGCGGCGAAACTTTTGGCAAGTTCGGCAGAAAGCTGTCGTGACTGGCTGCTCAATGCGTGGAGCGCCGTTGCGATCGACTCCATCTACGTATAGGTAGTTAACACCGTGCATTGTGGCGTTTCGCACAATGCCCGGTAGATGTTGAGTAAAAGAAGGTATGAGAGTTGTAGCGTTGATACAGAAGGACGAGTCATCTCTGTAGTCTCAAGGTCAATGAACTTGCAGTAGACAAAGTCATAAAGAAGGAAATAGAAATCTGAACGAGAAGAAAATGTAGTGACGTCCCGGATGAAAAGCATCAAACGGAAGACGGAAAAACAAATGAAGCAAGACGGGTTGCAACAACACCGTAACGGGCGATTCATAGTTCCCGTGAAATATAGCACATTGTAGCAAATGTGTTGATCGCTGGAAGTACCGGTGAATTTAAACAGCGCGGAAGAACCTTCCCATATAATATTTTATCTTGTGAATTAAACCACAACGGTTTGTAGGAGGCCTTCTTTTCATCTGCTGTAATTATACGCAGCTGCCAGTGGCTTTTCGAAAGCGCGCCCGCTGCTAACGCAGACCAGTTGTTCTTGGCTAGTGCGTGGCCTTCTTGGTTGATGTGGTACTTGTGCTGGTGCTGGTGCTGGTGCCGGTGCTGATATAAAAGAGCTTTGAGCATAATCTGCACCGAACTATGGGTACGGCTTGAATATCGGCGTTATAAAACAACCAATATAAAACAACCGATCCTCGCCGACGAGCCCTAAGATTATAGAGGGTTAGAATAGACGTCCACTAAGCCATAGTTGCTGGCCTAATTGATGGACCTAGCGAGCTAGGGCTTAAATGGATGTGATAGCGCTGCTAGAGGGTCCCCGAATATAGACGCCCATACGTAGTCTTGCCGCAAGGGCAATAAGCTAGCATACGAATGTCTTGCTGTACCTCTCACACGTGGAAACGAGGTAGAATAGGAAAAGATAACGACAGCAGAGCGGGCCAGAAGCTCCAGACGCTACTTTACAAGTATGTAACAAAGAGAAAAGGTTGCTATGGTGGATGGCTAAAATCACAGACCAGTACGGATTACTACTCCGAAGACCTACCAATTAGACAAACACAGACATGGCTTAGGGTTATCTGCAAATAAAGCAGAAAGCCGTTCGTGATGCAAAAGACGCCAGCGTGCTTAGATAATAACACTTAGCTAATAACAAACGCTGCTCGGGTTAACAACAGGTCAAGCGGAAAGCCAACATTATGCAAGAGAGGGCATCAGGGGAAAGAGAGAAAGAGATAGACAGAGACAAAGAAAAAGAAAAAGAAATCGAGTGAGGTCTGCGCCGAGAGGCAGTATATGAACCCACGGATGACCAAGTCTTCGAGGTGAATACGCCCCCACTTCTTGTTCACAGCTCTTCAACACAGCATGTAGTCACAGGTGAATGGGTCTAGTTAGTCTCATCCGGGACAAGACGACAGTGAAGCTGCAACTGTGAAGCCGCATCTAGTGAAGAGGTAGGACGAGTCACATGTGCGCGGCAAGTCACTATTGCATCAGCAGATTATGTGGCCAGAAAAAATTCTAGCAAACATAAAGCGAAGGCGCTGTAGGGTATCTACCGTAAACCGCCTGCAATGCATTCAATATATCAACCATCCGTATGTGACAACTGATAGCCCACCATGCCTTCTGCCAAAGAACTCCGCTTACTGCTATGGCAGATGTTATCCCCCCCCGACTGCGCTCTCAGATATCGTTGCGCGAGACAGGCGAAGCTACCGCGCCTGCAATCTCTGTCCATCCTAGCCGCCTTCGTTCACGGACAGCAAGAATTCATCACCCTCTGGATCCAGTACACCCCGCAGGACACTGAGCGTAAGGAGATCCTTGCTGTAACACCTCCATCTGTTCTGATGAAGGAAGGGCAGATTTTCGTCGCGCTCTGCTGCAAGAAGAAGCGTCTTTTCCATCTCACTTGACTTCTTCCGGGGTACCGCGGCTCGAACAGTCTTAGCACCAGCATGTGTAGCGATTTCCTTCAGTTCCGTGAAGCCTTTTCCTAACTCCCTTTTCAAGGTTGGGGTGAAAAGGATGGTCCAGTCCTGTAAGGGTTTTCTGCCTTGCTTCCCACGCCTAACAGCCTCGGTCAGTGTGATGCCCCATTCGGCTTCTCTCTCCGGGTCTTCGGCGAGGAAAGCTAAAGGGTCAAGCAAACGACCGTCCTTGACGCTTTGCAGAATCCACTCATCAGTCACAATATCAATACCAGACGCTATAGCTTGAATCAGCTTGCTTGTTCTCTTCAGCTCTTTGCCTTTCCCGACGCAAAGCAGATTACAGCGCCGAATAGACTCAACCTTAACAGCACTGTGCCTTTGAAGAAAGCTCATGTAACGTGGTGTAGTATCGATGTTTGTGCTGCTGGCGAATAGGATTCTCGGTTTGAATTCGGTGTTTGATGACTGACTTAAGCTGGCAGACGCTCGCGTTCTGGCAGGACTCGCTCCAACTTGTTCAGACAGAGGCTGACTCTTTGCAGGCCCTCGACCGCGGGCACTTCTTAGAGCAGATGTCCGGATAACTATGGTGCTACCGTTGCTATCCTGACTATTGGAGGGATCATGTATCTTCGGAATCTTGGCCGCCTTCACGGGTGTACCAATGTTGCTCATATCACCATCAGACAGCTTTCGCTTTGACTTGCTAAGTCGTAACGTATTGCCTTTACCAAGTGTGCTGGAGGTTCCGACTGATGGAGGTTCTCTCTCGATTCGGGCTTCCGTCATTGCCTCGATTGGTTCCTCCATGTCTTCTTCTTGGTATTGTTGCGGATCATCAACGTCCGGGACAGGTAGCCCATCTGTTTGACTTGAATTCAGTGCTTGACTGTCAACCGCAACTTTCAAGAGGTAGACACTGCGCCGGTGTGTGCTTTCCTGCGTATCTTCTGCATCAGACGCCAAAGCTTGAGCATCTTCCTCAGTGGCGTAGATATCGGGCATCACCACCTCAGTTGGGTGCATGGGCTCGAAAGTTGGTACGGCGACCTTGTCTAGATTAATGGGGTTCAGTGACATCTGCTTGAATTCGACCCGGTCAGACATATTCGGCGGTACGACATCTTTGGTTGGCTGGCCAGGCACATCATCGCTCACGGTGGCCAGTAGTGGAGAACGAAATTTGTTGGACTCAACGATGGGAACATTGGTCTCAGGTAGGCTGGCAGCATCTGTACAAGCTTCAACTAAAAGATTCTCTGCCCTGTTGATACGTGCATGGTCAGAGAAACCGTCTTGCTCCTCGCCGTCGCTTACTTCTGCGGATATCCGCTGTGGGGATTCTTCGGGGCCCCTAGTATCTGAAGCGGTCGCACTAGCCAATGGGTGAGTTTGCTCTGCATGCTGTTGTAAGAGATCGGGGCGAGACATAGGCTCAATTGAATCTTGCTCCGCGGGCTCACTTCTGCTCTCATCCCCTTCAACTCCTATATTAGACCGCTCTGATGTGGTGAAAGAGGTTACATTATTGTTGGCATCAAGTCCGCGTAAACCATTAGGCGGGGCTTGCGGTGCTAGTTCGGTCTCAGGCAACAGATCGATACTTTCTCCCTTGCTCGAGATGACAGCGGATGACCTGGGTATATCCGTAGAGGACTTCTTCCCAGGAAGTAAGTCGTCGGTAGAACTGCCTGCAGCGTCGGTGTCTTCCCAAACTGAGATGGCTGATCTAGATTGCAACCCGGGCGAGTGCATCTTCTTCGATTCTTGCGATCTAGGTAGACTGCGACGCTGAGCATCACGAATTGTACCTAGAATTTCCCGTTTTGATATATCGGGTGACCAATTTTGACTATCCTCATTACCCTGGATGGCGTTACCAGCTATCTCCCCGATGAGATGGTCAGCGAGTTCGACGGGATTGCAATGGCGAGATGGCATTGAAGGTGTATCCTGAATGGTAGTATTCATACTTCTGCTTGGAAACGGGGTGGAAACGAATGATTCATCTTCAGGTAAATGAAGTGTCCGCGCGTCTGGATCTTTTTCTTCCAAGTCGACTACCGCAGTATCACTGATGGCTGATGACGCCACTTGAACATCTTCTCCCTTATGATACTCAAACTCAAATAGGGCACTGCCGATACCAAAGCGGTCGCCTGGTCGCAGGTGCACTCTATCTCTCGTGAACTCCGTGGAGGGCTGCAAGCGCACGCTCATGTCTCGAGTGGTCCTAGGGTTAGTCCATTGAGGCGGTCTTACGTATACCTCCGACCCAAGAGCCTCCAAGAGGATGTAGTCCGGATAAGCATCTGCAAAGTAGTTAACATACGTCTGGACCCGGGTAGGGAGGGTCGCTGACAAAGTACAGCGCTGCTCCTTTCCCTTACGCCGGAGTCAGGGTCAGAGTCGGCGTGTACGGCAAGTTCCCAAGTATCATCATTGGTGCCTGTCGACCTCCTCTGGAGGTAGAAAATCGTTGGTTCCTCTGATGTGCTAAGGCTAACGGGGTGGACTTGTGAGCTCCTCGAATTAATGATCTCCCGGAGTAATGCTCTCAATGATGTCATTGTCAATGGACCGTTATCTGCGCCCTGCCCAATACACCTCCCACTGCCAATAAGATCCTCAAGAGCTTTTGGACCATTTCGGGATTTCGGTAGTCGAAGTGTTGTTTCCCAGAGTAGAGGATTTTGGGATGAAAGCCACCACGGCACCACACTGTGTAGGGCTGTGTTACGTCAGTTTAAACATCAGGGCAAATTTGTACAAGCGTTAGTCTAGACTACCGTAAGCGCACTGGGCGCACTAACGAGTCCCAAGCCCTCAACCTCATGTCTTTTTTCCCACCATCGTTCCTTGGAAAAGACATGGCTACTGAATATGATCCCTTTCGTTCTGTCTGTTACTAACACGAAGTCGAACAGTGCTCTTGTTCCGAGATCTTAAGCTCCCTACTCTTTCTCGAGATGCGGCCGTGTTAGGCTTAATCTGGACATGATGGGGCGCGTGCACTGAACAATAGTAAGGATAAATTGTGATGGCCAGAACATATCCGTTTCCAGCATGTCTTCACTCTCTGTATACTCTGATTGGACAGTATTATTCCGATGTCTGGCTATTCTTTCCGTCCGTTTGTCCTGATTGGTACTGGGAATTTCCCCATAATGGGGGTGTTTTTGAGAAAGTTCACTAGGTAGAACTTCCATTGTTCTCCCTTCGATTTCCGTATATTCAGTAGTCGTTTCATCATGAATGCCTCCGAACTGTATCACCGAGTGCCGTATTGTCTTCGAATTCTCGAAACATTGTGTGGCTCGGGCGATGTTGGGCACTCCTATTGTAGTTCGGAGGATCACCCCTATTCTTCAAACTATACGTTCTGATAACCCACTATGAAGGAACCCAGCGACACTTGATTCTTCGTCCCCAAGCAATCTGTTCTCACCTTCTTACATCTCTTCGACTACTCAAGGGTTTACAGCAAACTACCTATTAGCAGCATTGCCGGTCCAGCTATAGCATCAATCTTCGCCATCTACAAGATCGTCTCTCCAAATCTCCCCAGACCTCTCACGCGGACATCATAGCAGCTTCACCCGAAGAACATCGAGGATACCGAGTTCACGCTTCCTACCATGGCCAACTCTTCGTCCTTCGATCCTTTCAACCAATCTTTCACACTTCTCATGGCGGATGGGACACCCTTCAATGTCTCCATATCAGACCTAGACTCCTTCATGCTTTATAACGTCCAGATTTCGATCAATTACAGTGCTCAACTTGGAGCCTCGTTCTTACTGCTGGTCGTCCTCCTTCTCCTCACGAAGAAAGAAAAGCGTCGATCTCCCATCTTCGTGATCAATTCTTTATCACTGTTCCTCAATACCGTTCGTAACATCCTACAGTGCCTGTATTTCACCGGACCGTTCTCCGAAACGTACGCATACTTCGCTCAAGACTATTCGAGAGTGCCAAGGGCAGCATACGCAACATCGGTTGCTGGAACTGTCCTCATATTCCTCCTCCTTGTGTGCGTCGAGCTTTCCCTGATACTCCAGACACGCGTAGTGTGTACCACGATCCGTCAAATTTACCGTCGAGGGATCTTTGCACTTTCCTTCCTGATCGCACTGGTCGCAGTTGCCTTTCGCCTCGCACTTTGCGTCGAAAACTCACGATACATTGTGTCTCTGACCTACCTGGTACCCCTGACCTGGCTTGGAAGCGCGGCAAACATCACTACCTCCATCAGCGTCTTCTGGTTCTGTGTCGTTTTCGTCACGAAGTTAGGGCTCGCCATACGGCAGAGGAGGAAGCTTGGATTGCGGCAATTTGGACCAATGCAGATCATCTTCATCATGGGGTGCCAGACCTTGGTTATACCAGGTATGTGAAAACTCCTAGTAGCCTCGAGAACGTACTTAATACCTACGGCAGCCATTTTTTCGATTCTACAATACACTACCAGTATTCCATCTATGGATTCGAACGTCCTCACACTTGTAGCTATCTTCCTTCCTCTTTCGTCTATCTGGGCATCCTCTTCCGGCATCGGCCACGCTCCAGCGACCGTAGAGTCAGACCGGCAACCGAACTACTTCAATAGCTTCACGGGTTCCGCCAGACCATTAGTGGACTACAAGGCCTCCAAGGCACCTCTAAGTCCAACGAATACTGCAACCACGCGGGTTTCCTCTTCACTTCCTAGCCCTGCCAATCCTACACAGCAAGACATGTACTTAGATCTAGAAGCTCAGGGGTTGGAAGAACGGCAAGAACATACTATGAGCGGTGCAGTTGTTTTTCAGTGACGGTTGCGGCTTCAGGGGGTAGTCTCCATTCTATGCATTTGTTGACATGTATCCAAGTTTTTACAGTTCGTGCTGTCTCCTCGACTGTTTCCTTGACCTCACAACAGCTGCGATTAGGTTCGAATGAAGTTTCTCAGTTCGCGTACTATGCACACAAGTTCGTGATCCTGCTAAGATGCTCCTCCCCTCGACGTGACTTGGCGGGTGATGCAATCATAACAACAGCAACTCTGAACTAGGAAACAGCATGACGGAACGCATCATAACAGACTCTCGCGAAGGCTATGAGAAATATCTCGCCCCTCTGTTTTTCTTCTTCTTCTTCCTTCTTCACCATACCACTTTTTGATATCAAGCACTCACGATTATCTTCAAAGTACACTACAACCCCAAAGTCTTCATCGAAGTCCATCACAACCCCAAGTCTTCAAGCATTTGCACAAGTACTTCTTTCTAGCACTCTAGAACATCACTATTATACCGCAAGAATGCTCAACATGAACCGTCGCAATGCCTCCTGCTCGCACGAGTCCCGCCAATCCAACGCGTCCGCTGCTTCCAGGCTCTCCGCCAAAATCACCTCAAAGGTCAAGCACGTCGTCCACAAGATCGAGAAGCTCGGGAAGAAGCACAATGCTAAACATCAGCTTGTCAAACCCGCCGCTGGTCTTGCTTATACTACCGAAGGAACGCTCAATCCTCTTCAGACCAATCTTCATCTCAAAGTCAGTGTCTTTGCACATGATGGCTCCGCCGATATCCACACCAACACCGCTACCACTACTCATACCGATGCTTTCGAGCCCGGGAAGAAGCACAATACTGAACATCAGCTTGTAAACCCCGCCTCTATTCTTGGTTATACTACCGAAGGAACTCTCAGTCCTCTTAAGACCAACCTCCATCTCAAAGTCACTATCTTTGCAGAAGGTGGCTCCGCCGATATCCAGACCAACACCGCTACCACTACTCATACCATTGCTGTCGATTCCGTCAACATCCAGGCTAACACCGCTATCATTACTGATACCAATGCTGTCGATTCCGCCGCTATCCAGGCCGACACCGCTTCCACTACCGATGCTATTGCTGTCGATTCCGCCGATATCCAGATCAATACCGCTATCACTACTGATACCAATGCTATCGATTTCGCTGATATCCAGACCAAGACTGCTACCGCTACTAATAGCAATGCTTTCAACTCCGCCAACATCCAGACCAGCACCACTACTACTACTGATAGCAGTGCTTTCAACTCCGCCAACATCCAGACCACCACTGCTACCTCTACTGATACCAGAACTGTCGAGCCCGCTGTTGTAGACACCGAGGTTGTCGGCATGGTAAAGCGCCGTAAGACTATGTTCTCCAGACTGACCAGGAAATCCATCGATGCTACCGCGCAGCTCAAACCCAAACTTGTATTCCGCAGGTCATCCTTACCCAAGCCTAACATGGCAAAGTTCGAAGCTCTCATCCGCAAGTTCTCTCCCACAGGCCGTCGTTCTAAGTACGCAGTACGAGGCGATGGAGACATTCGTGGAATCTATTATCCAGAAAAATTCTATCGAAACTACCGCCCTTCTCCTGAGTCCGAAAAGGAGCTCGCCCTCTGGCTATCTCGAGACCACCGACCTTCTTCTCCCTTGTCCATGGAAGGGTATATCCCTGCTCCTACTTGCACTGCAAGCGGCTCCCCTCTGGACTGGGGCGAAAACTGTACCGATCTGGAGAACCCAGACTCCCCTCCCGCCGCCGAATGGACACCAACCTCCTCTTCTTCCCTGGACCAAAGGGTCCCAACTCCTTACCCGATGAGACTTGACTCATCGCCGGGGGCCCCCTGCCCCTACACTCCGACTCCCTCTCCCTGGCAGGGCAAGCCCCTGATAGTAAAAAAGCGCAACCAACGCCGCAACGTCGGCTACCCAAGGCGGTCCTCCGTCGACTTCGCCCTCCCTCCTCCTCGCTTCCGCCTCGCCGAGGCCATCAAGGCCGAAAACGAATGGTGGCAGTACCTGGAGAGCCCCCTCTCCGCCTCCGGCTCTCCCCGCCGCTCGCCCTCCCCCTCTTCGCCCCCCGCTCGCCCCTCCGCCCGCCTCTCCTACTACGAGGACGAGGAGGCCTCCCTCCCTCCCTATCCCTCTTCCTCCGCCGCCGCCTCTCCCTACGCTTCCGCTGCCGCCTCGCCCTCGCCCTCCCCCGCCGCCTCCGTCCTCGACATCACCCTGGCGGACCTCGCCGACATCCTCGTGGGTGCGAACCACCCGGATCGGCACACTTCCGGCCTGGAGGAGGAGGCCCTCCAGGCTCGGATCCCGCTGCCGATCCGGGTGGGGATCCCCGCGGGGTTGGTCGTGGCCGAGCCGCGGCCAATCAGCGTCAGGGTGGTGGGGAAGATGGAGGCGATGGCTTGGTGGGGGATGTAGGTGGGAGAAGCTCCTGGGGTGTTTTTTGTTTTTTGGTTTTTGGTTCTGGGTCTTGGTTTTTTGGGTCGGTTTTCTGGGTTTGGGATCGGGGGGGAGCCCCGTCGGCTTTTGGGGGGCTTTTGGGCCTTTTGGTTTTCCTCTTGGTTTTCTGCTTGGGCTGGGTTTTGGTTTTGGTTTTGGGCTGGCTGGGGCTTTTCGGCCTTTTTGGTTTTCTTCTTGGGTTTTTGGGCTGGGAGGGCGCCCCGGCGGCTTTCGGGGCTTTTTGGCCTCTTTTGTTTTCTTCTTGGTTTTTTTGGGTTGCTTTGTGCTTGGGTTTGGGGTGACCGCCCTAACTGGCTATGGGGAGTTTATAGATCGGTTTCTTTTTGTCGTTTTGTTACCTCTTGGAGGTCCCCGGCTGGGGATAGTTTAGACCGCGTGGTTTTTTGATAGAAAATAAAATTCATTATTAAAATCTGGTGATCCCCCTGAAGATACATGTGATACCTAAATACTTACTTTGTAATCCTTAGTATCCGCAGGAAACCACTTTCCCATGCCCGCTTGTAGTGCCACGGGGGCCTTCCATCGGCCATGGTAACCCTTTACATTATTGTATCTTACGATTAAAGGTTTCTATTAGATGCAGGCGCCCTTGTAGCTATCTGGTGAGCCCTTCGGTATACATGTGAGACCTAAACGCTTACCTTTGTATTTTCTAACACTCGCCGGTGCCTTCCCCCTTTTTATACGGGCAAGGGGCCCGTTCCGTCGGCCATGGAGACCTCTTTGAATTACTGTAGGCAACAATTTCCATTTGATTCCTAGCTCCCAGCATCACCTGAGGAGCCCTCTGTTGTCATCATTATGCTACTTAGACTCCCCGCTGCCATTGTTGAGAATCACTGCTTGCAGTTCCAGGGGGCCCCTCCCTTGGTGATGAAGACCTCCTTGCCTTTATTTATTATATGGGTAATGGTTTCTATTCAATTCCTAGCTCCTGATATCCCCTGGGGAAACCCCCCGTTCTCATCATTATACTACTTGGACTCACCGCCGCAATTTTTGACACTCGCCGCTGCTAGTGCTAGGGGCCCCCTTCCCTCAGCCACTGAGAGCTCTCTGGTTCATTATAGTGGTAACGGTATCTATTCAGATTATAGCTCCTAGTATCTATCACCTGGTCATCCACGTGTCACTTATTGTACTACCTGACGCTTTCTCTACAGTTCTTACCGTTAGCCTCCCTTTCCCCCTTTATATTGTGTGGGGATCCTCCGTCGGCCATGGAGACCTCTTGGACTTCTTTCGAGGTAACGGTATCCATTGGGTGCACAGCAGTCTTCATCACCTGGGAAACCCTCCGGTCATCATTAGGCCGCCTAAACTCTCACATCTGCTATCCTCGATAATCGCCGCTTCCAGTGCCAAGGGGCTCCTCAGTCAACGATCGAGACACCCGTTTACTTATTATGTGGTAACAAATCCTTTTGTATACATAGCACTCCTACTACCACCTGGCGTCCCACCCATATCTATCATACAAACAACACCACTACCCACCCCCCACCCCCCAAACCACCTCATATCCAAACACCGTCCGCCTCAACAGCTCATTCCCCCTATCCTCCTCAAACATCACCTTATCCCTCACCCACTCCCCCACCTTCCTCACCACCAACCCCTCCTCCCTGCACAGCTCCAAGAACCCCAAGTCCTTCTCCAGCAACCACGGTCGGTACGGAGTAAAGAACACCAGTGCACGCGCGGACGGCGTACGGCGCAGGGTGGATGTGAGCGTCGAGAGCAGGGCGCGGTGCTCGGAGTGGTTGAAGAGGAGGTCGGCGAGGATGAGGAGGTCGAATCCAGGCGTGCGTGTGGTTTTGGAGGAAGGAGAGAGGTAGGAGAGGAGAGGCGCGGGGGAGGCGCCCCAGAGATACCCTGTTGCGACGACCACTGCGGAAGATTGAGAAGCGGGAAAGAGGTGAGCGCAAGTAGCAATGTTATGGGTGAGGTTCTCGATGAGGTCTGCATCGGGATAGTCCGTCACCACGACCTGTTTCTCTCTCGCACATTAGCTCTTCCCCCCCCCCGATCCGAAACATAGATGAATACCCCCCCCCAACCCCCCCCGGGGGATGGCAGTATCACGCACCTTCCGCGCCCCCAAGATCCCACACACCAGACTGGGCAATCCCGCGCCCGCACCCAGCTCCAACACATCTTTGCCCACTACCAATTCCTCGGCGTGGTGGTGTAGGTATTCCGAGATGACCTGCCCCGCGTTCCAGAGGAGATGTCCCTTTCACCACCGCATTTCAGCATGGAATCGGGAGTAAGGCTTCGTGTGCCGGAACAGGTGGGAAGGGCTCGTACCCACAGAGGATTATGGCCCACTAGACGCAGCCGCAGCGTTTGACCGGACAGCAGGGTGTGCTCGGTGTGTGTTGCGGGCTTTTCGGGCTGGAAGTAACCTTCGGGCTCTTGGAACAACGCGGCGTTGTTGACGTCCTCATCGTCGGAGGATGTCATAATGTCCTGGGTACTCCAAGGTCGGAAATACCTCGGATCGCTATCCGTGGGTTGTGGCAGGATTTCATTGTGCTACTATATTAAAGAATTGTGGCGGGTCACGGGAGGAAAAGAAGCTTAAGATCACCTCAAGTCTGCAAGATGGGTTAGGTGAGTTCAGAGCAGCGCGTTCTATGAATGTTGAATTTGGCTTAGGACGCCAGAAGCTGCTAATCGTGCCCCGCCTACTAATAATCGTCCGCTTATTATCCCTGTTAGAGAAACAGAAAAGGGCCCGGGATAAGTTACGTATTTAACTTCTTCGTAATTGAAACCCTTTGTTGATAGCCAGATACATTGCTCTCTCCTCTCGAAACCACGAGTTCCCCGTCCATTCAACAGACGCAAAGGTTCTGTTCTCCAGCTCCGCACTACAAGCCCTTGCCTTTCCCTTAGACCGCTCTCCCCTGAGCGTTTCTAGCGCCACGCCCCGCATTCCTTCATCCACCGTCTTGATTTCTACATCTCCGTCTGTTGAAGGGAGATCCAGGTTCCTGAGTCCACGCAGATGAATGCATGGATCAAAATTGACAAGCGTAATTGCTCTTTCGACGTCAGCCGACCCTATCTTGTAGACAATAGAGCGCTCATCGGCAACGGCGTCGACTTCACCAATATAGGAGTTCGAACTTTGCTGACGATCTGGATTCATCACATCGAGTAAGTCCGCCGGTGCGTCGAGAGGTGGCCACATACAGACTCCCCTATCGACGAAGCGGTCCTCTGTCCCGTAGATAAATCCGCCAGTCTCCTGGTCTTTTTCTGGCTGGCCCAACACTCCATTGGGCGAAGATTCGTCACCAGGGTCCAGAGGCGACCGCAATTGGCGGGATCCAATACGGAGGCGGAGATGTGGATGACGGCAATATGGGAGGAGAGCCTGTTCGTCAACGACGAGATCTAGGAAGGCCGAGCTGTTGGGATCGTATGTTCGATATTTGGTTTTCGGTAAGAGGAAACGAGGCGGGGTTAGATTGGGGTCGCCAGAGTACTCAGGATGATAATGTCGAGGGAGGCGCTTGCGGCCAGGCTCCCAATTCGGTTTGCTGTCCTCGCCCAGAGTATGAACCAAAGGGTCATCGAGAGGTAACGGTTGTGCAATGACCGGCTCATTCGATGCTGACGCTGTGAGCGACGATGACGGCGCATCGATATAATCATAAGGATTTTGCCACTCGGGGAAGACTAAAGGCTGAGTGTAGTACGTTCGCCACTGCGTACTTTGACCGTTTTGCCACTCCCGTCGGCTCTCGACGATCAATAGATCCCCGGTACATTCGTCGACATGCAATGCGAGATCGGTCCAAGAGTCATTGATCGGGCCTTCTCTATGTTGCCTACGCCAAACGCGCCTCTTCTCCAGGTTTTCTCTTCGAGGATCTTTGAGTGGGAAGCGGTAACAGTGGTAGTAGGATGTCCAATCTACCTCTTCAACATCGAACGTGGTCTGGTTAGAAAGAGCATACAGATAACCTTTATGGATCCTGAATGTAACAGTGACACCGAGATCGGAGCCAACAAGATCTTCAAGTTGCAATGACTTATATCCGACCTCGGGATGCATGCCGCGTGACGTCAGATCATAGCACTGGATTTCCCACTCATGATGTCCGTGAGTGCCAATACTTGTATGTGTGCCGTAACAGAGATAGCGCGAGTCCTGCCTAACGAATGTTTTGGAACTCGTGGCTACCGATACAAGAAGCCTGATCCTCTCAGTGCTTGGAGTCGAGGCTTTGACATCAATTGCGCACAGCCACGCTTCGCCACTCATTCCATCGCTAGAAGACAAGAGCGCCAGCGTACCACTTTGATATTGCAAAAGTTCCAGGCCGTCAGCGCGGCACTGGAGCCCCACGTGATCATTGAGGCTTGGGAAGTGGATGACGTGTTCAATTTCCCCCTGACCATGAACATCAAGCACTCGTACCGTATCATGTGTTCGGTAGCACAAGATACCATCCTGGTAAATAAAGCTCGAGCCATAGCCAAGCACCGAGGCCGAGTACGGAAGAGCTTTGCCGAAGGCTTCCCTCCGACTGAAGACCCTTCGAATGGCGTTTTGAAAAGTCGATTGTTGCTGCAGCGCCAGCACCGCTTCCTTGGTATGCGGGATGTGTGTCTGGAGGATCACACGAGGCTGAGATCAGCTGAGGTGAGCCTCAGTCACAAAGAGTGTCGAACTGACCTTGACCACCTCCTGACATGTACTCTCACCACCAAGCAGAGAGGCAAGCTCTCCCTGAGCGTTGCTCAAGTTGACAAAGTCTTCGAAGTTCAGGTATGAGACAACATTAAGCAGAAGCTCTAAGGGGAGCAAAACAAGGCCAGAAGGCATCCCAATGAAATGAACTGGTGGGATTCAACGACTGCAAGAAATAAAAGCAGTTGCTCAAGGGGAAAGCCAGATTGACTGGAATATGTTCTTTATCATACAAGGCCCGGAATGAAGGAAAGGGGAGAGCAGAATAAGCGGCAGCGGCAAAGGAAAGTGAACGTGAAGGGGAAAGCCACGAGGAAAGCATAAATGGAAAGATGCAATTCATTCACAATTCTCTTTGCCAACGAGGAGAGAGTGTAATTAAAAATGGGCGTTCACGGAAAGGATACGATGGCTGTTCCATGAACGAGGGCGATGGCGTCCAGCACTGATGGGTGAGTTCGCAAGGGATCTTATACTCTGTCAGGGCCTGTATGACAAAAATGAGGCTCTGAGAAACATGGCGTCTTCTCCGTTCAGCATTGTTCCCGGTCTGATACTTTCGGCAAAAGGCCTTTTTAGGAATGGGGTCAGTGCCTCGTGTGTGCTAATCGCAGTGAGGGAGCCTTGCACGGCAGACGTTTCCTGCTGCACTTGAAAGGTTGCTCCTAATCCAGTAAGAAAGAGAAAGCAAAGGCTCTACTGTGCCGACAAGGCAAGGGTGAGGAGGCTGTGCTTAGCTGGTAGCTTTACAACGGAGCTCTGCCAAACGAGGCAAAGGTGCGGCTCGCGAGCCGCACTTGTAAGGTAGATGACCCTCAGCAATCTATGACTTCGGACCTTTCGCTTCCGACCATCACATTATTGGCAGTGCACCATAACGGGGCGTCGCGTCGCGCACCCTTGCATATTACGATCATTGGGCCAGGGACTCTAGGACCGATCACGGAGTGGATGACAAGGTGATCCACGCGGCAGGCCGCAGGGTAAAAGGAGCACAAACCCATCGATGCGTGTTATGGATGCGGCTCTTTTTAGAGTCAATTTGCGTCGGATCGACAAGCTTGGCATACAAGCACCATGTGCGGCTCTGCAACAGCTTCCTCCGAATGATGTGGTCTATCATGGAAATTGACTACCAAGTCTACAGCCATTGAGGTCTTGGACTCAATTACGCATCCTACTGTATCTAATTATTCCGTAGCGGAAATATTTTTGGATAGCGGGATGCGTTCGACTACATGCTTTTGCTACTTTTTGTGCATAGACCTGCAACATCAGTAAGGGAGATACCTGGCTCCACTCAACTCAACAGGTTCCGCGCCTCAGGCTTGCAATCCGTAGAGGTAGGCTGGGATGCTCATGCAGGAGGTGGGGAATGTTGGCCTGATCGTAGCCTTGCCGATTAGGCCAACGTTTGGTTGAGGCTTTGGTTGAGGCTTTCGATCTTAGAAGCCTTTGGCTAATGTGACTCCTGACCCACTCACTCGACATTGCGAGGTGACCAAAGCAGTAACCAGAGGCGTCCTGGCTCCGGTCCCGAGCGTTACCACTGGTCGCTCAATGTGTACTAAATCCCAAAAGTTTGTACCATAATATTGGTGGAGAAGTACGGCTTGTCCAGAAGAGAATATGCGTAGTTCGGACGCAAAGAGATACATCCGACGGCTTGCAGTGGTGTAGAGGGAAGGGTAATTGAAACCAAGGCTGCTCGTGGTGACGAATAGTGACAAGCTGCAGTGCGGTTGTAAGGATTTTGTTCGAACAAGGAAACAGACCACTGAAGTGGGCGAGAATGAATTCAGAGAGGCTCTCAATGTGTAATCAAACCTGAGGCCGCAGCCCCTATTAGCCAACGTTGGTTTGGAAGGCATCGAAGATCTCCCCAACAAATCAGTTCTTGTCGGTGATGGATCCGAATTAAGATGACAAGTAGACGGTGATATGCTCAGCTGCGATTGGGAAGCCCTGGCAAGGCTCAGTGCTGCCATCACAAGACCCCTTGCAATTGCGGGGAAGGCGCAAGTTGCCGTGATTCTAAAGGATCGAGTGTAACTTAGTGGTCAGGTGCGCTTTGAACATGAACGTAACCTGAAAATAGGATTGCGCAGTACATGTCGTACAGCTGTAAGACGAAACACAAATTAACATTGGCAGACGCGCCAGTTCGGAGTGCTACCCAAGACAGTGTAAAAATCCAAGAAACTCCAGGTCGTTCTCATAGAAGGAATAAGCTGTCACTGATGGAAAACACAAAACAACACGAGCGCCGTACCAGATGCTTCAGCATATCTATATACACACCGTTCGTTACCCAACTTTTGCTCGGACCGAAGATCAATGGAACACCAGTGTGATGACAAGAGCCGACAACATCACTACTGAACGCCGCCAGTCGATCTCGAAGCCGAGTCCTTGAGCGCTTAAGACGCATGTGCGGCGTTGGCGTGGCCCCCACATGGATCTTCTCGGTTCGGCTTCGGAGGCAATGCTATAGCGCCACCTCGCTCATGTCCCTCATCAGTATCCCCATCTGTGCTCTTTTCGCCGCCTCGGCCACAAGATTCAGATCCTTGAGGAAGGGCGTCGATGCCGAAGGGTCATTCGCGCCGCCTCGCACCGGTTCTTCTCCTCTCTGCTCTTGCTGCTGCGGACGGGGCTGGTTCGGTGGAGGTGTTCGTTGCTGAATCGACTGTGCTTGCGAAACCGAAGTGCGAGGTGGGTTTTGTTGTTGTTGCGGTTGCTGGAACTGTGACAAGAAGTACTGACTTGGCTGGTTCAAGGGGGGTGAAGGCATAGGGGTAGCGCTTGGGTTTTGATAGGATGCAGACGGTGGCATGGAAGGCAGAATGTCTTATTGAGAGTTCGACGATGCGGGAGGTGGTGAGAGAGAGTTGGCAAGCCAGATGATTTATCGGAGTGACTCGAGCAACCAGTGTCGGTCGCGAATAGCACTCTAGTGTCTCTGTAGTTACGGGCTGTATTCCAAGATCGCTATTTGCGCGCGAAGTCGGAGAACAGGGCCATGCAGGTTCGGGAGGTAAGGAAAGGGTTCTCTTCGATGATGGGAGGGGAAGCACGAAGGCCCAAGTGACACCGAGCTCTGGCTCCACCAGGGTCAAATGGTAACGCCGCACTTCGGTACTTGGAGTGATAGCAGCCTGACGAAGACGGTCGGGTACTCGTACTTGTGTCTTGTACTCGCAGCGGCTAAAGCCAGTGATAATGTGGGGGATTGTTCTCGGGCGTGGGGTAGCTTCGGGTAGGCATGAGCCGAGGCTCCCCACCCTTTCATTTGACTTACCGTGTTACCTTACCGAGCCTCACGAGCCTACCTCCCTACCTATTCGTCGGGGAGCGTTTAAGACCATGTGCGAGACCTGGGTGCTGCCTACAGACTCGTGAGCACCGTCCTATCCGATCAAGGGCACGCACTCCCTGTCGCCGTAGCCTGTACGAGTTACCCTTGACCCAACGAATAATATGCCACCGAATCGCCGTTGCCACTGTTCTCCATCTGACTGCTACCGTTAATCTTCTCGTGATAAAAGGGCTTGATCCTCTTCAGAATGCATTTAGGCTGCGCAAATATCGCGACGGTCCTCTGACCCAGAAATGCTACTTGATCTTGATCTGATGGTGCGCCTGACATTATCATTGGCGTGACAGTGAAATGGCCACAAGGTTCGGGTGAAGCAAGCATTCAGAGACGCAAAGCAACTAGCTAGCTAAATGCAGAGAGGATTTCTCATCTGCTCGTGACACGCCATGAAGCACGTTCAATTCGTCACGAGCCCATTTCCTCCCATCACAGGAACCGGAGCCCAGATCCCCATCACGCTTTAGTAGTCGCCCTGCTTCTGGATATCCGCCTCCGCGCTCCTCTGCTGCGTCTTACCGACATCGTGCTTCGCCTGGTATTTCTCTTGGTCTTCTTTGTTCCCGGTCAGTCCCGCGAATGCGCTCCCGGCAGCTCCCTTGGCCCTGTCCGTCATGCCGCCGCCCAAATCGCTCAATTGGCCCTGTGCCTCCTGTCCTTTACCCTCCCTATTCTGCTGGATTCCTTCCTGCTTTAAACCCTGAGCGCCCACTAGGCCCCCGATTGACTCTTTGGCGGAGCCAATCGTTTGGTTCCAGCTGCCCTCGGTGCGGTCTGGGTTGTCTTGCGATACACCGCCGGAGCCGGAGACTGCGAAGGGGCCGACTTTGCCGACGCTGTGGGAAAGATCTTTCTTAGCGTGACCTTCGTTGCGCGTTTGTTCGCCTTGGGCCTGGAAGGTGGGTCAGTACAGTCGTGTCCAAGCCATGGGTGGGCAGCGTCAAGTTGAAAACCATCATGGAGGAGGTCAACACGAAGAAAAGGAGGAACAACTACCTTATCAGCGTTGCTGCCGGTGAGGGAGCCGAGGGCGGACTGAACTGCTCCAGTAGCGGAGTCAATGTAGCCTTGCAGACTCGAGGAATTGTTGCCAGACATGACGAGTATTGTTGGGAGGCGATAACGTGGTTCTAATTAAGAACTTTTGTGCTTAGTGATGGAAGTTATATTGGAGGTCGTTGTTTGAGGTATGAAAGAATTTTGGGAGGGGCGGTGTGTGAATGATTTATGCCTGAGAGCTGGAGAGTGAACACAGATGTGAAACTGGCCTGTGACTGGACCCTGTCGATCCTGACGTCACAGGGCTGGGCATATCTTATCAGATGCCACGAAAGCTTGGTATGGAACGGAGTGGAGATGGAGTAGAGATCATCGTGACACTGGAATGCTCAGGAACGCCACAAATGGACAACTGAATGCTTTGAATGCAAAAGACCCTCTAGAAGAGAAGGAAGGTAGGTCACAAAAGCCACCAAAACCCACGGCCTCCATAATAGATACAGTCGAGACAGTGAAGACGCCAGCTTCGACTGCCAACAAAACGCCCAGATACCCAAGATCTTTCTGGCCCTCCAGAACGCCAAGCGCTGCAAGTCTCACAGATTCCGCCGATGCATATCGAATGTTAGATGCTGAACGCCAATCCCATGTCTAACGTTTCACCAATGACAGATGCCGCCCTCGCTATCATCCATGGCCCAGGTTCCTGCCAATCCCACAATCTCCATCTCGCCATCTGCGTGCTCGCCCATCTTGCCCAAAGCCGCGAAGTTCGCACCTCCGTCGCCAGGACCGTTGCTAAGAAGGCGCCGGGCCCAAGCATCGATGGCCGGCTCACCCGTCTCGTCGCGCGCCTGTTTCAGGAACGGAATAAGGGCGGTCCCGCCCGTGCCCCGCAGCTTCTTGCTTCCTGGTCGACTGTCTCTGCTGTTGTTCTTCATTGCAGTGGCCAGGTTGATGGGCTGCGGCGCAGCGCGCGGGCTCAGAGACCGTGAATGGGACCTGGACTCCCGTGACTTAACGATTATGTAGCGTGAAACCATCTGAATATGTTTGTCTCGTAGCGATCGAAGCATGGCCAAACAAGCATCGTACGCAATGCTAAGAGCTCGATTAGTCCGGTGGGACTCCACAAATTCGCGAATATTAGCAACGTTAGATACATGCTCAAGAAACCGCCGATGAGGTCCAGGCATATATGACCGCATGTCTTGGATGAAATTGTGTCGTGGCGGAGGGGCAGTGCCCTCAAATTCGCTCTCAGAGCTATCGTTCCTCTTCTCCCCAGTCGGTCTATGCTCGACACCCAGAATTATATCAAAGAATTGGATAAGTGAACTTTGCGCGTTGCTTCCACCGCCATATTGTCTGTAGGTCTCCTGACCACTTCCATCCTCGAAGATGACGCCGTTCGGCAAACCTGCATCTGCCATGTTCTTGCTTCCAGCTAGAAATGGCCGTATCCGGTGATAAAAGACGTGAGGATCGCAGTTTTCGTACATCCGCTGTAACAGCGTGCCTAGCTCATCCAGCCTCTCCGCAAACGTATGTAGACACTCCGTCACCGTCCTGCTATCATTTATCCTTGCTGCCGCGATGGCATTGAGCATCAGTGGCAAAATAGGTGCGCCTCGCGCTTCAATGGCCACCGATACAAGATAGAACCATGACTCATCGAGAGAGCCAGTAAAGGTGGCAAGGGTAGACAAGTTCTCAAGGGTATCGATGGGCTCATCGGGGAAGATGGGCTTGAAATTCCAGAGACAGACGCCCGCATATGTTGCGACTGGGGGTAGTTCAAGGTATTTGCAGATTTTGAGGAAAGGGATTGAGATTGGTGGTGGTACTCTCTACAAGACGTATCAGCATAAAGTTTGGATCGCTGACCGCAAGTACCCTCACCTCTTCGGGTTTGTCACCTCCCCATATATAGGCGTGTGTCATGAAAGCCAAGACGTGGTATGCCCGTCGCCATTCGGCCGGATGTTGTAGCCGTGATGTCGACAAGACTGACAGTCGGTCGACCACGCCCCGCAACCTCCTACTCAGTAGAAGCGCTTGAAAATTTCGAATGACGGCCTCCCATCCGTTGTAATATGGGTCTGGAAGGACCTCCAACGGTAGCTCCATAGGTAGAAAGCCATAACGCGGTGAGATCTCATAGTCATCCAGTAGTGGAATTGGTGGGAGCATCGCGCCCTGAGAAGGGAGCGAGGTGGGTGTCGGTTGTCCCCAGACAAGCTGCGACTTGGCTTGTAAGTGACGGTGGTTAGTAATCTAACTAAATTCGAGTGGCGATGATCCAAAAGTTGTGATAGGTGACGGAAGGATGCGAGCGAAAATGAACAAAGAACGCCGGTGCTATAGTTACGAAACAAGCGCAATGGTAAACGAGAAGGATGATTAGGGATAAGAGAAAGATCAGACAACGGGAATTAATAATGATGAGTAAAAGAAAAGGGAAAGAAGGCGGAAGCTTCGGTGGTAAGGTAGCTTTGGCTAGCAGTAGCACACGACCTGGACTAGTCCCATGATGCTGAGAAAGCAGAAAGCATCGTACTCGAGAGCAATTGCAAACTCTGCGTGGCCGGATTGAGACTTGGCTACCTTATCCTTAGATTCCTGACCCCACTGAAATCCCCCGCGGTCAGCGGTCAGCCCTTCCGGGCCAACCGGGTCCTGCTGGTGGTGGACATCCAAAGACCAAAAGAATCATGATGGTGAGGGTGACGACGGCCCTAGGGCGCCGGGCGGCGGAGAGAGAAATTCAGTTGGAAATGCTTTTCGTCCCGAGATCGGCCTGGCAGATATCGGACAAGGGCCAACGGACAACGGACAACGGACAACGGATCTGGTCGTGATTGATCAGGCTTAGTCCTCCTGAGCCTTCCATTCGCGGGAGAGTGCAGCTATTTCATACACCACTGGCCGCTCGTCGCTTTCCGCCCGCAGCACTGACTCTGCCGTCGTCATTGCGATTGGGCTGGCTGGCTTTTCTGCTCGTACCATCTCGGAGGATCTTGGCACGCTCAGCGAGTGCTGCAGCAGAAAAGCATTAATCCGACGAGGCCGCCGGCCACTCCCGGGAAAGCCAGAGTGTTGACGCCCATGCAGTTTCGTGAGCGTCTTCTTGCGATGTGTCAATGTTTATAGCTGTAAAGCCTCGGTAGCGATACCTTAAGCTTGAGACTGGGGTTTGGCGCGCCAGGTCGCACAGCAAGGCTCTTCTGCATGCCGATCTCTGTTACAAAATACCTGGCCATAAGGTAGGCTGCAGTAGCTCCCTACGACAAGACCGTTGATGATATCTACGCATTCTGAAGAAATATGATACAGAGAACGCATTAAGCGCTCGCAAGTATTGCGATTCAACAGCAAGTCATGAATCGTGAAGGAGGTGCGCCCGTCTCAGCCCTCAGTGTTGGCTCCATTCGATGCTGTCCAAAGCCACACCTTCCTGTACCAATTCCCATAATGGACTGAGCTCCCTCAAGAAACTAACCCTCTCAGTCACGGCCTTCAACACGTAGTCAATCTCGCCCTCCGTGGTAAATCTCCCGATGCCAAATCGAATGCTGCTATGTGCGCTCTCATCGCTGTTTCCCAAGGCCCTGAGGACGTAGCTTGGCTCAAGCGACGCGGATGTGCAAGCGCTTCCCGACGAGAGGGCAATGTCCTTGAGTGCCATCAAGAGCGACTCGCCTTCGACGTAAGCGAAAGAAACATTGACACACCCAGGGTAGAAGTGCTCTGGATCACCGTTCTGTGATGTGTGTTCGAGCGCCAATAGCCCTTTGAGCAATCGGTCTGAAAGAGCCCGAATCCTCTTCGAGTCGTACTAGTCAAGAACACAGGTCAGCATCTGGGGACTGAATACTAACGGAAGGTTTAAGCTGCTCATGGTAGAATTTCCGCAAGTAAATCATAACCCCTGCGGTTGCGATCAAAAAGCTAATGCTGAAGCTGATGCAAAAGCCTTCACACAATTACATATAGAGCAGATATAATCATCTCATGTCGAAAGCAGATAGGAAACCTCTGGTTTATGGGTCACTTACGGCCATTTCCTCCTTCGCAATCCGACAAGCCTCCCCGAAGCCAACTACCAAGGCTGGCGCAAGAGTACCACTCCGAAGGCCCCTCTCTTGCCCGCCACCGCTGATGATGGGATCGAGTCTGACTCTAGGCCTTCTTCGCACATAACAGGCACCAATGCCTTTCGGACCGTAGATCTTGTGTGCTGATATTGACATGAGGTCGACGTTCCATTTGTTGACATCGATTGGCATCTTCCCCACTGCTTGCGCCCCGTCCGTGTGGAAGAAGACTTTCTTCGACCTGCAAAGCTTGCCTATCTCTTCCATCGGCTGGATCACACCAATCTCGTTGTTAACAGTCATAATACTGACGAGAGCAGTGTCAGGTCGTATGGCTGCCTCCAACTCTTGCATGCTAATCAAACCGTTGTTCTGAACCGGCAAGTATGTCACGTCAAATCCTTCGTCCTGCAAATGCCTGGCACTGTCCAGCACGCATTTGTGCTCTGTCTGACTGGTGATGATGTGCCTCTTCTTCCCTGATCGACCAAAGAACCTTGCCACTCCCTTGATACTCATATTGTTACTCTCGGTTGCGCCGCTGGTGAAGATTATCTCTTTTGGGTCGGCGCCAATGAGGTTGGCTATGTGCTCCCGGGCCTGTTCTGTTGCCTTCTCCGTCTCCCAACCGTAAGCGTGTGTTCGTGAATGTGGATTTCCGTAAAGACCCGTGAAGTAGGGAAGCATGGCATCAAGCACCCGTGGATCCGTCGGAGTGGTGGCTTGCATATCAAGGTAGATGGGACGCGTTCCCTCGTCCATGATGGTTGCTTGCTTGAGAATTCCAGCGACGGGACTCATCATCGCATCCGCCGACAAGGCAGTCCCTGGCACCTTGATGTTCTCAGGCAGAGTCCCCGTCTGTGAGACAAAGGCATCATGGTCTGCCTTGATGGTCGTATCGACGTTGACCTGCGCCTTATCAGGCTTCGTTTCCGACACATAATGCCGTCGTGCAGTTGTGCTCGTAGCAGCACTGCCGACTCCAGGAAGACGAGGCGAGCTTCTGGGCAAGCTCGATAGTGGCAAACGTCTTGAGCACAACCTAGCAGCTTGCCTCACAGCTGTAGGAGCGACATTGGACATGTTGCGCGATGTGAAGCCGTGTGGGATTGCGTATCCCTTGTTGACGAAACGGTGTAAGTGTAGCAATAGGCAAACAGAAGACCTGTAGTTACATGTAGGTACATGTAGTCTTCCCTTCTGATCGGAATAGGAATATGCCTGGTTGAACTGATTTGCGGCGAGATCTTAGGCCGCGTGAATGGCGAGAATGGCGAGAATGGCGAGTGAATAGGGTAGCTTGGCGAAGGAAGATTCAAGGGCGGCCAGAAAGGGCCGATGACGACGCTCTGCTGTACGAGGAAGTGGCACGAGTGGCGCTGCCCCGGAACCTTAAGGATTCCGGACCGTCGTCGCAAGTGCTTCCCAGAATTGCAAGGGTCGGCGAGCACTGCGAGTACCTTATGTCCGGAGAGGATCACATGGCTCAAGTACTGAGCAATTCATCCATCTTCTCAATTCACCTTCACCTTCACCTTCACCTTCACCTTCACCGCCACCGTCACCGCCACCGTCACCGCCACCGCTTCCAGAAGCTCAAATCAGTGCCGAAGCTGCATTACCCTTAGATGATCCGCGCGACCCACAAGAAATCCCATACGGAATTCGAAGCTGTCAACAGAAGCCAAGCGTTCAGCCCCTTCCTGTTCGTCATCCTGCATCCTAGGAAACCGAAAACCCGTAGGCTTCCATTGACAGCTCCCTTCCCTCCCCCGACGGCCAACATTCTTCCCACCGGCAATTGCGTACATCTAAGAAAGTAGAATTGGCTACAGGCTTGGTTGAGTTGAGAGATCGCGATGAGTTTAAAAGGCCTCCAGAAAGCGGCCTTTAGAGTGAGTGCCGAACGAAGCTCATGTCGACTTCCCCGTGCTCGTCGCACTCCCGCAGTGGCTAACGGATCTTTGGAACGTTAGGCACCGCAGACCTTGAAGCAAAGGTTTAATATAGTACGTGATGCGGAGCTTGGTGGGCGGTGTAGAATTTCTGCCAGCTATAGCAACGACTCTGGAAAACTCCTACAGCAGTTGATAGCTCCTAACCCGTTGTAGGGGGAACACACCAAAGACGCCGTCTATATTGACGCAGAGAGAAGATTTCAAGAGCTTGAAAAGGTGAGATGTCGCCGCGGGCCGCAGAGGGCAGAAACGACTGGGCTGATTTAGATACCGGAGAATAGGAAACGTCGAAACTTCATACCGAGTCTAAAAAGTGAGCATGTACTACACCGCCCGCCGAGCGTTGAGCTGACATATCCAGATACTTTGATGCCATCAATGGTTCGCCTTCTTCGTCACTTTATATAGACGCAGAACAGGACTGATACTCACGGCAAGGCATGCTAAATCACCAGATCGAGTTCTCCAAAGCTATCCAAGAAATATACAAGCCGATCTCTGGACGTGTCTCGGACCCCGACTCTACGATACCGGAGGGCAACCCAGAAGGGATCCGAGCATGCGAAGAATACGAGAATATTGTCAGGGAGCTGCAAGCGACCTTACAGCCTGAGCTTGAAATGATTCAATCGAGAGTCATCGGTCCCGCGGACGAACTACTGAGTGTAATAAAAGTTGTTCGCAAATCGACCGTGAAACGCCAACACAAGCAACTCGATTATGACCGGCATCGCGCCACTTTAAAGAAGTTGCAAGACAAGCCAGACAAATCTCTGAAAGACGAAAAGGCATTATACAAAGCAGAGAGTGATTTCGAGCAAGCCACCCAAGAATTCGATTACTTCAACGACTTACTCAAAGATGAACTACCCAAGCTATTCGCCCTCGAAAGGGAGTTCATACGGCCACTTTTTCAATCATTCTACTACATGCAACTCAACGTCTTCTATACGCTTCACGAGAAGATGCAAAGCATTGATATTGGCTATTTCGACCTCACGTTAGACATCGAGAGTGCCTTTGAGGCCAAGCGTGGTGACATCAAAGAGCGGGCGGAGGCCCTCTCGATAACGCATTTCAAAGCCACCGGCGGCAAGAAGCCTGTGGGCTCGCGATTTGGTCCGGGTAGTAAGTTGGCGTTGGAAGGGAAGCCATCGTATCCACCGTCAAGAAGATCAACACACGATTTCAGCGAAAATCCACCTCCACCTTACCAGGCTGCTCTTACGGGAACAGGTGTTGGTTCTTCACTTATTGGTCGAGCAAATAGCACCGGTAGCTCGTGGGGCGCGGCGGCAAAAGCCAAGGGCGCGGCACCACCCCCACCGAAACCGAAGCCGTCTCGATTGAGCGGAATTCCGACCGCGGACACGGCCACCGCACTGTACGATTACGAAGCTCAGGCGGAAGGAGATTTGAGCTTCATTACCGGCGACGTGATCGAGATCATCCAGAGAGGTGCAACGGAGAACGAGTGGTGGACAGGCAAAGTGCATGGCCGGCAAGGGCAGTTCCCTGGTACGTGGATTAAAAACAAGGCCCATACGCGTACGGTAGTTCTGACTTTGAACATAGGGAACTACGTGCGAGTGAACTGATGGAGAAGCGAGTGGCAGATATGACATTGTACAACTGTGGGGCGTTCTCGTCAGTTGCAACGCCTGCTCTTGGCCGTCAAGTCTTGTTTACTGGGACTCGTACATGCATCATATCCACATAGACTAAGTAGGCGACAGTTTAATTGGTTACCCATTTACAGTATTCAACTAGAAGACAATCGAACACCTGCATTCAGCTAGATTCAAGTGGTTCCCGTACCCTCCCGTTCATATCCCTCAATCATCTAATCCCATCTCTCCTCCAACAAGCCCATCCCCTTGGCAATCTTCTTGATCAACGCCTTCTTCAAGAATTGCTCACGCGCCAGACTCCGCGTTTGCTAGCACGCCGTCAGCCCCAGTTCGCACCGACCAACCAATAAAGCAGAGCGCTCGATCTAACTCACCTTGGCCCAAACCTCCACCCCCACCCTCCCGCGATCCAAGCCTCTGGCAATAACGCCCCTCGCCTCTTCCAACGCTCTCTCCTCTGCACACAACTCGTACAACTGCCCCCCCACCACCGTCGGCGCGACCAAAACCTCATCCACCCCCGGCGGGTCTTTCCTCCGCTTCGCCTCCTCGATGACTCCATCCGCGTCGCGCATCGCTTTGCGGAGTATGTTCTCGTTGGAGGTGAGGAGGGCCGACAGGTTGTTGAGTTGGGAGAGCTCGGTCTGCATGGCGTGGAGGGTGTTGGTTAGGGCGGCGTGTTGGGCTTGGAGGGGGGCGAGGGAGGCGGTGTTGGATTGGATGGAGGAGTGGAGGGTTTGGGTTAGGGTGCGGGAAATGGCGGAGAGGAGGGCGTCTTTTTCGGGGTTGGGCGGGATGGGGGGTGCGGGGAGGTTGGCGGGCTGGGCGGTGGGGAGGGGGGTTTCGGAAGGGGAGGTGAGGAGGTCGGCTGGCGGTGCTGGCTTTGGAGTTTGTCTGGGGTTCTGTGGCGGAGCTTGTTGGGTAAGGTAGGGCGGATAGGCCTGAGGCTGAGGTGGGCGTTGTTGCTGGTGCCCTGTTGAGTGCGTTTGATATCCTGAGCTTGGTTGTTGTGAGCTCGCCGGTAAGGGCGGAGGAGGTGGTCCTTGACTACTGTACCGAGGTTGTAAAGGCTGCCCTGGGCCTGGGGGGTACCCTCTCTGTTGGATTGAGGGCGATATGGGACTGACGGGGGTATATTGTTCTTGCCGCAAGCCTTGATAGTCCCCTTGGTATTCTGGTATAATCGCCGCATTGGAGCCATTTCTTAGACTACTGGATCGTTGCGGGGCATACTGTGGCATCTGCAAAGGAGCACGTTGATCACTGTTCCGACGTTCCTCGGCGGTTGGGCCGTATCGATTGTTCGATTCACTAGGGTGAGGTGGTACGGGCGGTGCTCCGTTGGCTTGAGGGTCCTGCGGCAGACCCCGACTGTCGTAAGGCTTTGGCGGAGGCAGGGGAGGTGGTTTCTGAGCACTTGGCTGTGGGCTCGAAGGAGAAGCTCGGGGATCTGGCCTTCCAAGCCCCGGAGGTAAGGGTGGTACTGGTGGAGCTTCGTTCTGCTGCAATTGAGGGGGTCGCCTCGTTTGTTCTCTCGCTATGACTGGTGGCTCTCGAGCGAACACATCCTGCAGCACCGAGAGTGTATCGACGATACTAGACCTCTGGGCACAATCCGTAAGCGCTCGTCTCATCATTTCATCGTCGTAAGCATAGTAAAGACTCACTTCCTCCCTCCAGCTTGCGAGATATGGGTGGTATACCCTGCCCTCCCCACTGACGTACTGCCCTGGGCGTACTGCCATATCCTTTGTCGGGGTCACATATATTATCGGGCTTTCTCTCGGATATGCGTGAGGTACCCATATCGCAACCGGGAACATGTAGGTAGTCCCTCTAAAAGACACCGGCAAAGTTCCATTGAGATGGAGCAGAAGCGATGACTGCCCGTTCTTATGGGCTAAAGCGAGTCAGCGCTGAGATTCATGCGGTAGTCTCGCAAAGCCGGTGTGTGCTGCATGCGTTTCATATGACATACTGTAGACGTCTGTTCGGGGAGAGAATGTAGGATAGCTCGCTAGGGTTTGGGCGACGTCCGAGTAAGTTCGGTTGACATTGTGGTATTCCTGCAGACCGTGCATGTGTTAGCAATGGGAAGCTGTCCAGCTGGATACCTTTCTCACACTGGTCAGGACGCTGTAAAGCCAATTGAGAACTTTCTGTGGAACAACTGCCATTGTTGCAGCATTGGGTGGTGTATGCGCTGGATCATCGAGCACATCCTGCAGTTTGCACCATGTCTTGATGCGTGACGCACATCCAACTAACAAGCTGCTGTCAGAGTCGAGAATTCACGGTCGATAATTGACCTCCACTCGGTCGCGTCTCCAGAGCGTTGGTTTGGAGTTTGGAGCCTACGTCAGGCGCCAACCTTGGGAACGTTTAATTCTCGGCTTTTGTCACTACAGCAGTACAACTGCAATCGCAAAGTCGAGTCAACGATGCCTGTAAGTGACATCAAAATTGTTTCGTAGATCTGTTGGCTAAGTTGTATAGTTGATCTTGTTATCAGGGTACCCATCTTCAGGCAAAACCTACCGTGCCCGCCAGCTCGTCGACTTCTTCAATTCCAAAATATCCGCTTCGTCAGACCCACGCACCATCCGCCTCAGTGTTTCACACATCGACGATGATAGTCTCGGCCTGTCCCGCGATGTGTATCGTGAAGCTCGGATGGAGAAGGATGCACGAGCGACGGTATACTCGGCGATCAAACGAGCCCTAGGAAGAGATCACATTGTGGTCGCCGATGGCTTAAACTACATCAAGGGCTTCAGATACCAACTTTATTGCGAGGCCAAGGCTATGCAGACCCCCAACTGTGTCGTATGTCACCCTCGCGCTGTTGTTGGTCTAATGGCGAGTTTCAGCAGACTCCGGGGCTGAAGCTGACGATCCTAGAGGTTCACGTCGGGACATCCATTGAAACATGTCGAGACATCAACAAGAAGCTACTAGCGGATACGGCAAGTGGCGGTGGCTACGCGGATGCCATTTTCGAAAACCTAGTATACAGATATGAAGAACCAAACGGAATGACCAGGTGGGATAGTCCACTCTTCACGGTGCCCTGGGAGGATGAAACACCACCGTTCGAAGCGATATGGGAAGCCATGATAGGCAGTGATGGGAAGGGAAAGGTTGTGAAGCCTAACCAGGCCACTGTGGTGGTATGTACCAGAGCGGGCCTCTCGATCCCTATGTTCCCACGGCACGACTGCTAAAGACATCTCATGCAGAAACCAGCCACAGAGGCAGACTACCTCTATGAGCTCGACAAAAGCACCCAAGAGATCCTCACTAAGCTCTTAGAGTGGCAGAAGGATCATCCCGGCGAAGGAGGCAGAGAGATTGGCATGGACGACGCGGGCTCGCTCGAGCTGCCGGCGGCGCCGATGACGCTACCGCAGCTGCAGAGATTTCGTAGGCAGTTCATTTCTCTCAACCGACAACACAACCTGGCCAAACCTCGTATTCGAAGCTCGTTTATCGAGTATCTTAACGACAATCTCCGTTAGACCACTTTGCTGTGATTTCAACCCGCCCGAGTTCACTACGGAAGGTCTCCAGGTTTTCTAGCCTTGTTCTTCCATCAACAGGCTAGCCTCCTTCACCAATATGCTACAAAGGTCAGCAAACGCCTACCATATTCATGATTCAGATGCAACCGACCTTTGCGCTCCGTCAAGATAAACGCTGAAACAGGACCCCAGCAATCTCGGCACCATCGGCTTCTCTTCGTGATCAACATGCCGTATTCAGCTTGGTTCTCCACGGCGACCCCCTTGCGGCATCCCTGGCAAGCAAAGCACCGGATCTTTCCTACTTTGAAATAACCACGAGAATATTTATCGCTTGATAGCCCGCAAGCAATGCAGAATCGCTCCCGCACAGTCTTCTGAGCTTGCGAATCACTGAATGAATCATGGCCGAGGATTCTGCTACACAAGGTGCAAACGAGGTGGACTGGTTTGCGGCGAGCGCCTTTCTCGAAGGCAAGGTTGAATACTACCCACGCAGCCTTACTTGGAATCGGGTTCGGGTTCGTGAGTAGGAGCATTGTTTTCGAAGTCATTCTGAGGGAGAGATGGGCAATTGGTTCCAAGTGGTCGGTGATTATACCAAGGAGCTCGGGGGGCAGCCTCTCGAGACGAGCCATGCTGTGAGGAAGTTAGGGAATGTATGGCAAATGATGCCTCGAGGACTTACTGAACCCGAGGCTGTTCTTTTAAGTTAAGGCAAGACTCGGAACGGCTTAAGCTAGCTTTTACGAGTAAGCCTTGAATTGCAGTTGCAGTCCTTCACAGATGAAGCACTCAATCGTCCCTTAGTAGGTGGCTGAGAAGGAGAGCCTCCTCGGGAGGTCATAATGTTGATCTACACTTGCTGTCATTCACTCATAGACGACGAACGCATTGTTCTGCTGATGGACGTCACACTTGACACATTACTTCCATTCATTGCTCTCTAGAACACATGGACGGACAAAGCCCCCTTCACAGGATTTAAACTTCGTGATATCTAATGACTTCAAATGTCTGTGAGCATGTGATGTAGCTCTTCTTCACATTCAGACTTAGGTCTATTGAGTGGAGAGAGATTCTTTGCTAACTGAAGCTCACCTTTGCTATACAAGTGATCTGGAATCCCCTACAATCTGAAGGGAACTCTTTGCCGCAGTCGCAGTCTTGAATCAGCCACACGCGGTCCCGTATAAAGACAGCCTGAGGAGCTTCTCGACAGCCAACACCATGTAGACTAAACAGAGTCTAACATCCAGGGTTCTACACATTATGGCATCTTAGTCTTGCCACAGTTTGTGATGAGCGTTGCTGAAGGGCCCCTTGTTTGACTCAGTGAGCGCTTTGATAATGTTTAACTGATTTTATTCAAACATCTATAAGGAAGATATGAAGACTTGCTTGGGCGCCCTGCTGTCATCTTTAATGTTTGAGTTATAGTTCTACTCATACTGCTCAACTGCAACTTGATGATCATATTTCTTCCAGTGACTAGCTTATACGCCACTAACTATCTTCTACTGAGGGACCCTGCACGTGAATCTTCAAGCCCTACATGACACCTCGAACCTGACCCAAACAGCAAAAAGAAGCGCCTAAAGTGACCGAGTAACTTCCGTGACGGAATAGCCTCACTGCGCACTTGTGAGTGCAATCTCTGCCTCTACGAGGTTCTGTCGTCTCTGCGGAGCCACAATTGGATGTCTCTCTACTCCCAATGCGACTCATGAGACCGTCTCCGCCAGGACGAAGAACAAGTCTCTCTTGCGCCATGTGTTTATGATACGGCATTGTGTAGAGAACCGCATTGGGTTGGCTTCATAGGCTCAGGCTTGAAAGCTTGCGGTTGGAAGGAGGTGTGCACACCCGACGCAGACAGGACCTTTTGGCGGCCTTCCGTATGCTTTCGAAACTCAAGTTTGAGACTGTTCTATTATGGAACGTTTGCTGCCGGCGGGCATTTGACCATTTGGCAGGTGGCCATTTCGCAGAAATCTTTTCGCGAGATTTTGTCCGTTGTGGTCATGCATATCACTTCGGCCAAAGGAGTGTAGAGGTCCTCCTGAGGTGTTATCAGTACGTTGCCGCGTCCTTGTGCGCGCTGTGTTGGCCTTACGTTTGGAGACGAAGACAGCGCAACCTAGGCCAGGTTCAGGCAAATCATTGCAATACGCTTTATACTGTTGGCGGGCCTCCAGTGCATCGGACAAATCATACGAGTTGTGAGTAGATGCTACTAAACCAGTACGTCCGCCAACGATGAACCGGGGAATCTTTTCTTTCAAACTTCCACCAACTAACTGTAACACAGTCCAACGATGCGAAGTAATAGTCAGTACAAATCGGTCACGAATCGTATCACACCTCGTCAAAGCAATAAAGAGAAAGAAGAAATCCAATCATGGTGCAGCGTGTATCGACCCGATTCCAGAGTCACGTCTCCAACCTCCCCAACCAAGGCTCCCCAGCGGGATGGTCCTGTCCATGGAGAAGTCCCATGTGGAACAAGTGAATGCTCTCGGGCTCCTCCATGTGGCACTCCTGGTAATCTTACTAAAGAGATGGCCGGCTCGGAAACAAGAAAGAGATATCATGCATGACTGGAATCATGATGCACGGACTGTGACCGTGACATTTGTTCTGTAGATATTCATGGTCCAGGAAAGCCGGAACAACCTGGATGGTACTGTAGTGTAGTCCTTTGCGGGTGAAGAATCATTCATTAGCAAGTTGACCAGCTGAAAGGCGGCGCATGTTTAGGCTGATGGTATGCAGGATTGCATAGTCAGCGCCAATCTGCTCCATTCCTAGGGTATCGTTAGGATCTAAGCGTGCCATTCGTTCCTTAAGCACTGCATGTTGCTCATGCCATTGTTTCTCCATCGATTGTTGCTGCTTGCCCTGCGACGATGATCCTTTGCTGGCCTTTACCTGAGCCTTGGAGCCGGATGTTGGTTTTGAGCGTTTGGGAGCCTGCGCCTGGGGACTGCTCGAAGTTCTTCTCTTCTTGAGCGCCAAGGTCGTTACATCCTGGTAGTGAGAACTGGCCGAGGAAGGGGTTGGCGAACTACTCCCGTTAGATGAAGGGGGGCCAGTGTAGTTGTGGACTCTCTTCATATGGTCATATAGATTCCACCGCCGTGGAAAGCCTTGACCTGGGATTGATCTGTCGCAATCCTCGTACCAGCATTGATGTGGCTTCTCCCCATGGCCGTGCATTCCGTGAGCCTCCCGCTCATGACGTAACAAGCAAGCAGTAGAGGAGAAGGGTACAGCGCTACACGAGTGAACCTTGCAACGGTATGGCTTGAGATGAGAGTCTAGGTTTTTGCTAGAGACCGCAGTTAGTTTGTATCGCAGGGTAGAAATCAATAGTTCTCACTCGTAGTTGCACTTAAGCTTCACGGCCTTGTGGGTACATCCATCTTCACCCTCAAAAGGGCAATGATACAGCCCGTCGTTCTGCGGGCCAACCTGATAGAGTTCGTGCTCCCGAGCGGTAGCAACCTCGGTCTCTCCACTGGAGCGCCGCTGGAAACCGCCATCAACAGAAGAAGACAAACCAGCGGCCATGTAGTAGTCCGTGGCGACCTCGGAACGAGGCCACAAGGCAAGATTCGTAAGTGGCGGCCGTTGGCATCCACGCGAAGGTTTCAACGTGCTACGGGGTAATTAGAATATCGGCTGAAAGGCGATCATCGCACCGAACCAACCTTGTCAGATCCATCTGCCTTTCCATAGCCTCCATAGACGAAGTGAAGTGTACACCGTCCCCGTTGTTGAACTGCGGGATGAAAACACAGTCTTCGTTGTCCTCAAGGGTGGCCGACGACCTTGGAGAGCTCGTGTGTGCCGCGTGAAAACTGCCTTGCGAGGATATGGACGCCTCCATGATCCTGGGTGAGACGGGAGACATCGGCATCGCATGTGACGGAAATTGGCCACTCCATCCAGAGACACGCTCACCTTGCACAAAGGTCCAGTCGTTGGGAAAGGAGGGATCCTCGTAGTTCCTCGATATATCAGAGGGAAAACCAGAAGAGCAAGAATACAACATATCAGCGGACGCTGGGATAGGGTACGGCTGATCATCGCTATAGTACATGCCAGTGGTGCTCACGCTGCTATGAAAATTAGTTCCGTTGGGTAAGCCTAGGCACGTCTCAGTTCCGGAATGGGAGTAGCCAGCACTGGCTGTGCACGGATCAAAAGCGAGGCCGAGTCCATCTGGATCAGACATTCCATGAGCATATTGTAAAGAAACGTGAGAAACAACAGAACTTGAAGTAGACAGAGACCCGGGAAGCAATGGACCTGCAGCCGAGGTACTGGGAGGCACGTCATCCCCGAGGCTAGCGCCAGACTGCGGCGAATAGTATTCATCTCCCAAACCAGTAGGACCGGTTGCACTGTTAGCTGCCCATTGCTGAACCTCCATAGGATTCAAGTAGGTCCTGTGGTCCATGGTTGGACCGTGAGGCCCTCTTCGCGTTGAAACATAGTCATTGTGCAGGTGTCTACTATCCGAAACTAGGACATCCTGTTGATCAGATAAATGAGACATATCCAGATGCTGTTGTTGGCCTTTGCTGCTGAACGGATTGTTCTTTTTCCTAGTAGCTAAGCCAGACGGATGTTCTCGGGATGAGTTCGTAGTACTCTTGCAGAAGCTGAACACGTAGGTCAGTATAAATGCAAGTCCAGGCAAAACATAATCAATAAGCGCAAACAGCACGGTTGTAAGACAAATAGCTAAAACAAGAAAAAGAGAAAAGGTGTCCTGCAGTGAGTAGTGTTAGCTAAGAAGTTCACGCCTAGTTCGTCGAGCAAACGCACCATATGCAGTCCACGGGAGGGAGAGTCAGGCCGTGGATTGTACTCCGAGGACCATTCCAGGTAGATTCCCAGGTAGAGGAACCAAAGTAGTGGAACCAAGGTACTTGGCAAACCGACACCAATATAGATAGATGGGCACTCCGAGGATCCATGAGACGGTCAACGGAGCTTATCCAGAGTCCCTGAGCTTCAAGACCATGAGGCCGTTGTTGTTCGATGGCTGTCGACGGGTTGAGACTGTTGAGTCGGAGTCGATAGATGTCAGTGGGGCAGACCGTTGAGCAAGTGATGCGCGGAGTCATGAAGTCGATACGTACTTCTTCCGATACCACAATGGTGTGAGGCACTCGTATGCGGCACTAATGTTCCGAGACATAGGTTCCTTGGATGGACAATGAACCAGTACCATGTCGGCGATTCGATGTAGATCCACAACTCCAGAAGGGCCCCCTGGCTCATGGAGAGTCCGCAACGTGTCAATCGTTGTCGTTGCAACATGCAGTGGTCAAACATTTCTCCAGTGGCGGTATGCCAATCATTGTAGGTAGCGTGCCAGCACCATGTCTAAACAGGTGGCATCTCCTTGAATAGTATTGTTGCACAAATTCAATTGGCCCCACACCTTGAAGAGCGCCGACGAGATCCAACCTTGGATAGGAACAAACCTTTTCAAAAGAGGTGATGACGATCTCGTTGAGCCTGCGATCAATCCGCCACGTGGGTGGTAACCAGTTATGACTATGGAACTCCGGACCTGGAATCAGCTCGAGGCCTGGAATATCCGTAGGCACAGACGCTTCATATTCCTGCACTGGTTAGCAGGAGCATTGTGGTTTCTTACGTATTCTGGTAGAATAGTCCTGATGGAACCCGCCATGTGTCCGGATCCGTAGTGAAGAAGTCTCAGGGAGAGTACATTGTAGGGGGGCAGTCGCAGTACGAGACTGCAACGCCAGTGCATAAAGCACGCCAGTTTGCTCCGGGAGAGTCCACGAGTCCATGCCCTTGGTATGCGGCCAGCTCCTTGGTCTCTGGAAACAAAACGACGGCAGGAGAAATACATTGTCTTGTACAAAAACGTTTCCGAGCATAGAGGAAAGCAACGGCGTGCTACAGAGAAATATAGGGTAATACCTCATTTTGGGGGGTCCTGGTCGCGGGAGCGGGCGCTGGAGCGGGTGCTCAGGCCTTCTTCCGGGAGCGGATGCTCTGTTTCTGCTAGAAAAAAAGCTCAATGCACGAAAATGGGACACCAGTGGATCCAGTGAGATGCTGAGGCGTGAGGCGTATATATCCAATGCTGGTAGTTGCACAATCCTCAGTATAGAGTCTGGTAGAGTCTCAAGGCAACGGAGAGGGTCGACACTGGTATAAGAGCAAGAAATTGCGGTAAGAGCTGGAGCCTAGTGGATGCGGCGAGGCAAAGTGGTTGCTTCGTTCGCCCGGCCGAGGGGGGGAATCAAGCGACTTAAAGTCACAAGAGAGCGGCGGGAGACAGCGTGCGGGCGCTGCAGGCAAGCTCGTAAACCTGATTATCATCGCTGTTGGCTTTTGTCGAGTGCTGCATGGGCCGGGAGAATTAATTGGATGTGCTGGACGGAATACCGAATGGAGCTGCGAGCTGGCAGAGGTGGGCGCATCGCTAACGCCCGTTCAGGGTGATCGACTGACGTGTCAATCAGCCCGTGAAACTTCGGCCATTCAACGGGAGCCGGCGCGGGCAGAGGTTTGGGCTGGCGATGGTGGAGGGATGAGGTGCGCCAACGGGACGATGGTCAGACTCGCTGTAGCCTGTCAGACTGTCCGCTGTCTTTGCCTTAGTGACGCACCGCTTTAAATTACATACATGCCTGCAGGCTTGCAGATTGGTGCTGTCGCTCTTGCATGTGCATGACCACCTCAGAGTCAGCGCCTCTCGTCCAAACACTTCCGAAGCGGCAACACGCTCGTCTTGCCGCGCTTCGAGCCATTGGCTGTCAGCGCCAGATGCATGCCCCGCTTCCCTCCGCTATCTGATTCCACTGTGCACTACCCAAAGCATCACTTGCTCGAGCCTCGTGGGGGTGCGAGAGCAGCGGCTCGTGCATTCATTCTCGAGCTGGCCGGCTACACAGCATTATTCACACCCTCACTGCTCACTGCTCAGGGAACACCAGAGCACCGTAACGGAATGCTTCTAAGCAGTGAGATTACTACGCCCAAAGTCACTTGAACAGCAAGCCCGATGGGCCTGCTGTCCCACCGTCAAGCAGGTGCGCCAGAATAGCATTGACACCACGACAGACAGCATTCTGCGCACATGCTTCCCAGATATCAATCACATTGGCAGTACGGAGTCCTAACGGACTAAAAGCTTCGAACAGATGTCTGGGGGCCGGAAAGCATTCTGCGCACATGCTCCCCGAATATGCATTATTCATGTACTAAGGTAAACGCTTCGAGCAGATGTCCAGCGGGAACACTTGATGTGATTCGACTATTCCGATAGACCGACAATAGCAGCAGAGTCCGTCGTGATCCGGCTGCAGCTGCACTGCTTGCTGCCATTCTTCACCCCAAGCTTTGCATTAGTCTCTCATGGGGAAACCGCATGTCTGTACGCAGATTCGACGATGGTTAGCAATCCGTTTGTGCGGCAATACATAGTTTCATCGGTCGACATGAGTCTGGCCGTGTTGAGTCGAGATGCCTCCCGCCGTGTTTGCTTTCGAGCGGTCAGCCTGAGGCGGTGCAGCTCCCTTCTGGCGACTCGCGACAGACCGGACAGCCAAGCCTCCGCCTTCTTAGATGCCTAGTCAGGCCACATGTATCAGCGGAAGCTCTAATAGACTACTGTCCAGCGTGATACGGTAGTATGTCTTTCAAATGTGGGGGTTCTCAGATAGGAGCGAAAGATGTGACATTTTCTTCGTTCATGCGGCGCAAAGGCCATCAGCTGAACTATGCTTTTTGGTTGGATCATCATAGAACCTCAAAGATAGGGCATATGCGACCGTCTAAACTAGTAGAGTTGCCATAGGAGAACTGAAGGTTTCGACGTACCGTCCTTTTTGATACCCACGTTAAGTGTGCCAGCAGGAATATCAACATGAAACATGCACCGCGGGCACTCTGCGTCAAATATTGTGCAGGAGTTTCCTGATAGAGAGACATAGTAACGAAGTAAGCCACGAATAGAACGAGCACAAATTAGCAAGCCATGACAAGAAGAGAACACGACAGTGACATTGGAGAGTCAATGACTATCTCAAATGGTGGCCAGTTTATGGCAGTGCCACCCTGCCACTGATGACCGTAATAGACGAGATGATTCCATAGAGTCCTGGAATATCCTTGGTGACATGGGCACTGCAGGCATTGCAGGCAAGGATCCCGTCTGCTCTCTAGAGAATGTCAAGTACATGAAGTGATACGGTGATCGCCATCATTGCCCATCTGTAGCTCGGGACATGGTGATTGTGTTCTGGTGCAAGACAATCGTGTTGGAGTACGCAAGTACTTGTGGGAGAAATTTTAGAACACAGTGGATCAGCCCTACCGGTTGGAGCCGTTACGGTAGCTGAGACGTCATAGCGCAACTGCCCAGCAGCTGCACTTTCGGCGACCTGTTCAGGCTGCAGTGCCCTAATTTCCATCACCCTCCCCCGGGCCTACACGCCATGGCCCGAGCTGTTGCATTGGATACACGGCCCGCTGATATAGCATCCATCAACCTCACACGCCTCCTATCCCGCCTGGAGCACAAAGTCCTATCTTCCGAGCCCGATCCCCGGCTCAGGCGCTCAAGCTACGAACGCGCCAAAACCAGTGCTGTGAGGACCTACACAAGCAAGGACTATATGAACGTCCACTAAGAAGCTAATAGGCTATGCTCCTCTCCTTAGAATCTCGAACATGCCCGCACCCTCCTCCTCCGCCTCGAACATGAAAGCTCCGCCATCAAGATCCAATCTCGAAAGCAAGCCGCCCAAAGCGACCTCCTCCAAAAGCGCGACCTCATCAAGCGTCTCACCGAGCGTCTTTACGAGCTCGGCCAGCTGGATGATGGCGACGTCCTCGATTCGTCCGACGGCGAAGACCTCCTAGGCGAGGATCCCCTCGAGAAGCCCAATCCCTCACCACTACCCTCCGCTAGTACTCCATCCATATCGCCCGCGTTCGACCGCCGAAAGGACTCACCGCCGCCTCCCGCCTCCAACCTCCGCAACCGGCATGCCCCTCCTTCCTCATCTACGACCGCTCACACCGAGACTCTCCTCTCCCACAACCGCATCGAGCAAGAGAACCTCGCCGATGCCCTCCTGTCCGTCGCCCAGGATCTCAAAGCCAACGCCAACGCTTTTGCCGCGGACCTCAAGGGTGAGGACCGCGAAATCCTAGAACGTGCGAGCCAGGGCTTGGAGAAGAATACGGGAGGCATGGAGGCGGCGGCGGGAAGGATGGGGTTACTTCGGAGGATGACGGAGGGCAAGGGATGGTGGGGAAGAATGAAGATGTACGCGTGGATTGCGGCGTTGTGGGTGGTTGCGCTGGCGGTGGTGTTTGTGATGCCGAAGTTGAGGTTCTAAACTGCGACGTTAGGAAAGAGACCCGGTGTCGGGGTGTTCTGAGACGTCTGTATATACTACTTGGGCAAGTGCTATCCTAGGAACTTATCCCTGGTTGCTCTGCCGCTGCAGCCGCACGCTCATCGTGCGTGGAACCGCCGAGTGAGACGGCCTACATCGCAAGCCTCCAGGGCTACCAGGCTACGGGGTCTACGACATGTGGGACTTCGTCGGCACGGGCACTCCACTAGTATCACGTTCAACGTGCGGGCATCCGGTACGTGCCTGAGGCCTATTCAAGAGTTACTGGGCACCACGGATACCGCACAAGATTACCACTTAAGCACGACAGCAGACAGTCGGTGCAAACCTTGCGCATGGATTCCATTCTGAGTATTGCTTTGATCTGGAAGTGCCATTTACTTTTCGTGTCATTCTAAAGCCCACATGAAGGAGAAAGCGCAGCACATCCCCGAAGAAGGGTATCGAACTGATTGAAGTAGGAAATAGAACGCCGGCAACTTCTCGGCCAACGTGGCTATAGAGAGACCGTCCATTCCCAGTAAGGGCCCTGAGTCGTACACCAGCAACGCTGATACGATGAGCATGGAGAGGGATCTCGCTAAAAGAAGAGCACAGTAGATACACCATGAGAAGTCGGGCTTGGGGGTCCGCAAGTATAACGCTCAAAGTGCTGGAACGAAGCCGTAGTCGCAAACACCGGGGCATAATTTTTGACACGAAGAAAGCAGCACAAACGTGAAAGACCGGTGTAGTCCAACGCAAACGCCAGGGCAGCTAGAAGGTTTCGTGTCTTCCATGAGCCTCAAGACAGTAAACCTCCTTCGATTCAGTGACTAAGCCGATCGTTTCGGGAAACTATAACAGACCGCAGTCACGGAGATTCTCCTGTATAATAATGTCTGGTCACGAACATATCAGCACGAGGTGACGATGTAGGAGGCGCATGTTTGTGGCGAGTACGTACCATTCACAGCAGCCATGACGAAGCGAATTTGAGTGGTGTCGGTAGCACAGGTGAAATGAGTGTAAATCTGCTTGGTCTCATGCTGGTTCAGGGAAACGAAACGGTTCAGGATGTAGTCGCAGGCCGCAGCGTAGTCAGGGCCACCTTCAGAGAGATTAGATTTTTGGTGTTCCCTCCCGTTGGATCCATTTTGGTTGAGCTTGCCTTCATAGTCTGGGAAGTAGTTCTTCATCGGACTGACGGGAAGCTTCTCCTTGAACCTATCGATCTTGTTCAAGAACAAGATGATGGAGGTCTTGACGAACCACCGCGAGTTGCAGATGGAGTCGAAGAGTGTTAGGGCCTCCTGCATACGGTTGACGGATTCGTCCTCGAACAGAAGTTGGTCATACTCCGAGATGGCAACAAGGAAGAGAATCGTTGTGACGTTCTCGAAACAGTGGATCCATTTCTTGCGCTCAGACCGTTGCCCGCCAACATCAAACATCCGGTATGTCAACTCGCCGATGATGAATGTAGTCTCCGTAATGCCGGTAGTTTTGACACGAGATCGTAGTACATCTTGATCGTTGGGTAGGTAATCTGGCTGGGCAATTCTTCCGATAGAGTCGAAGTAGCTGAAACGAGCCACACCATCAGCAACAAGCACATAAACTCTTGCATAGGTATATTGGCAGCCATTGGTCGAGGCAGTACCATGGTGATATGGGCGAGAGAGCGGTTGGAACCGGTAACGGTGGGCCCACTTACTATCTGGCAGAATCGTTCAACTGATACTCTCGTGATCTCTGAAAGCACTGCTGGACGCCAGCGTCTTTCCACAGCGCATCGATCGCATTTCCCACCTCGGGAGGCAAGCTTTCGCCTTCGATCTGCGCTGGTTGCATGAAGATGGTCTGGACGTGGTATTCGGCTCTCTGGTCATCGAGGGGCAACTCTAAAGACTCCATCGCTTCGAGAATGACACGCATAGATTGTACGGTGTTGCTGTAGATGATTTCCTTGAACGATTCTCTCTCATCCCGGGAATAGCTCCCTTCGTGGATGAGCTTCATCTGCTTCAAGATGGTTGACTTTCCAGACTCTCCGGCACCTGCTCTCTTGTTAGCTCCCGCTCGTACAAGGTGCTTGCGCCGGCCACGTTCGCTTACCCAGCAAGAGCATTTTGATCTCATTTCGCTGGGACATCTTGTCGCGCTTCAGTTGATTCTCGATCTCCTCATTCCTCTGCTTTCCCTCCTTCTCCTCCGTGCTCATTCCACAACCCATTATGGCTGAATGCTAGGAGACTTATTAAGTTCGAAAGTAATCGTAGCCGAGTGGTCGAGGCCTCGCTCGTGTGTTTGCGAGATCTTGAGATTTAGTTAGTGGGAACGGACGGGACACAAAATGCACGTGAAGTTGAAGTATCGTAGCAGAACAGCTGCCATGAATAGAATGTTTATGCCAACCGACGGATGTGCTTCAATCACTCAGGTGCTGGCAGATCCGTCGACGTGGATACAGATGCGCAGAATGCTTGCAAGGTATGGTCGCATTCCCACCAAGATCTACCCTTTCGCAAAGCTTGTGTTTGAGCGAGATCGACTTACCAAAGGACAACGGTGAGACCGCTAGGAATGAATATCTTGCTTCGGCGAAGACCGTCTCTGCCTGGCGGAGGTAGAGTTGAGAGTCGTAAGATCAGGAGGTGTCCGTCGCAGTGTACGATAACCGAGTTCACCAGTCGAAAATAGAGCCGCGCACGGGAGATGCCCAGGCTGGCAGAAGTGCGACCGAGCGTCCAGAGCGAGAGATGAGCCTGGTCTGACGGCAACACGCAGAGGAGGAGGTAGGGGAAAGGATGGGATGATTACGGACGGTGTCAAAGACAAGAGAAGAGAACGAGATGGAGATGGAGATGGAGATGGAGATGAAGTTGAGATGGCGGGTTGGTAAGATAGGGAATGGGCTGTTGCTAGGCTTGTGCTTCGGAGGGGGGCTTACACTTTACCCCATTGAGCTTTGGCTTTTCAGGATCAGGAGAAGCAGAAGCAGAAGCAGAGGCAGAAGCAGCGGAAGGAGAGAGTGTCTCCTCAGTCCGAATCTCCAACCAACTGGATCATGAGCATGATCGTTGTTGTAATCGCACATCCACGACGTGTTTCGAGTTCCATCATCTACAATACAAGAGGGCATCTACCATACTAATTGTAGCGGTCCGTCCTCCACGTCCGAGGAATGATTTCTACTTGAAGGGTGCGGCGTCTGTCGCTATTTGAGTTGGTCACCTGAGCTTCCTTCGCCGCAGCATGGACTATTCCTGTCCGGCTGCCGTTGGAGCTGACGCTGAAGCTGACGCTCGTGCTGACGCTGAGGTCGAAGGTCCAAAGCTGGAGGCATCAAAGGCAAGCCGATAAATGAGCGGTAAGTGGCACCAACTGGCCTTCACCCGATGGCGTATTAACATCTTATTAATTGGGTCCTTTTCTTTTTCCATGATTCCAATTCTTTGTTCGAGATGCGCTACCGGACCGGGCGAGAGTCCCCCTTTCATCCACTAAGGCAGCTTAAGGAGGTAGGGAAAGGATAAGTCGAAACACCGATTATGCGCAATGCGAAGATGATCAGAGACAAAAGCAGCAAATCCCATGGCTTCTGGAATCATCAGTGGAACACGACGCAAGGGGCCTGAGCAGACGGACGGAAATTGTCAAATTGTCATACTCCTAGGACCAGGCCCAAGGGTGCCTACCAATGATCTTGCACGCTGGGTGTTTGGTACTCGATGCCCAGGAATCCCCCACAACTCTATGCAACGCTTGTTTCGTTACAGGCTACGAGGTACATCGGTCCAGGAGCAGGAACGAGCGTGCCGTTGGTGCCGGAGGCCCCTGAGCGATCCAATTTGGCTTCCTTTCGGGTGGGAAGGCAACCTTGTTGCTTGTCACCTTGTCAGGTACTCGTACGAGTACTCGTACCCTTCCGACATTCGAATGGCCCAGACTGGAGAACAGAGGCAAGGTCAGTTTACGGTAAGCCCGTCGTTCTGCTGCCCGGTCCTTTTCGCAACAATCGAGTCTGGCACACTCGGTACTCTGGAAGTTCATCTTATAAGAGAGCCTATCCCACACTCGCCATGGTCCTCGACTCCCGAGTAAGATTAAAGACGCTAAAATCATCTCCCGGCTCCCGTACCTTATCCTACACCCCTGATTCCCTGGAGCTACGCGGTGGCCAAGGTGCCAAGGTACTTACACCGTACGTGCTTACCTCACCTAGATGTTTACTGAGTAAGGTACCTTACGGCAGTCATCGGGGCCTAAGGTACTCGTGTTCGTACAGCTAAATGTTTGGATACTGTACTGCATCGACCTTGGCCACGATCCATCCGGGCGAGCCAGACTCTGCGCAACCGCACGTAGACTACATCGGGTATCGTTGGAAAGAGGCGCAAGGGATGAATACACAGTCAGTTGTAGAGCTAGACCACGATACGGAAGTAAATAGATACATGGGACCTGGGGGAAGCGACACCCGTACAAACCATGTCAGTAGTCTATTTGAAAGCCTTGGAAGCGTCGTTTGTATGTGCAGGATATCGTCGAGAGTGGCATTGCTGCTTTCAGAGCATTTCTGCATCAATCTCAATGTCAGCATCATTGTGATCGGATCCAGGCGAGATGTCTTCCCCTCTTCGTCCTGTTTGGGGGACCAATGTGAATCCATGTCTACCAGGCCTCAGCCTTGGCCTCCCCTCGCTAGTGACAACGTTCTACGCTCATTCAACTTCAGCGCATTCTTCGGTTGCGACCGTCCTTGTTGTCGATAATCGACTTCCGTGGGGTATTCGCAAGCAGTAGCACTTCTCCCGAGTGCATCCTAGAGTGCGCCAGCACTATGTCGTATCCCATGACCTCGTTGGGGGGCCGAGGTATGTCTCCACCTCCTGGACATCACTGGCCGAGCTAAGCAGACGGGGTAGCCGTCAGTCACAACCAAGGCGGTGATGCAGAAGCGGAATATGACCGTCTACGAGCCCTCGCGCGGCAGGAGCATGACAAGCGGTCGTCCTGCCTAGATAAAGTCAGTTTACCCAGAGCACACACTCGTGCGCATATTGTCTAAACTTGTTTCTCCAGGCGCATAACGCATACGAGCGTGGAGACAGAGCAGCTGCTCATCAGCTGTCCGAAGAAGCCAAGAGGCATGCGCAGTTGATGGACCAGTACAACAAGCAAGCATCAGACTACATCTTTCGGGAGAACAACGCCGTGGGCAGAGTGGATGGCGATACAATCGATCTACACGGGCAATTCGTAGAGGAGGCGGAAGATATTCTCGAGCAACGCATCAAGTATGCGCGCTCTCATGGCCAGAAGCATCTCCATGTGTAAGCACACCTGGGTGGAGTAGCAGTCTGCAAGCCTTCACTGACGATGCTACCGTTTGCAGCATTGTGGGAAAGGGCAACCACTCCGTGAACCATGTCCAGAAGCTCAAACCAAGAGTCGAGCAAGTGTGCCAAGAGCTCGGTCTCCAGTATGCTACGGAGGAGAATGCTGGGAGGATATACGTTGATTTAACCGGTGGTCCTGCGCATATGCCGTCACAGCACAGCCAGCACGGCGCGCCTCATCAGCAGCAGCAGCAGCAGCAGCAACACCAATATGGACAGCAGCCGCAGTATGGACAGCAGCAATATCAGGGAGGTCCACAATACCAGGAGGGTGGCTATCCAGGCCAGCAGCAACACTACGGCGGTGGTGGGCAGCAACAGAACGATCCAAATGCGGAGATTGAGGCGGCCGTGAAGAAATATCTACCGCGGATCATTCGCAAACTCGAGGGATGCTGTATAATGATGTGAAAGAGACTGTTGCACATATGGCGTTTCTGTGTCGGATAGTGACGTGCATATTCTGGAGGCTTTTTCGATACCCCAATCTAGCAGACTCCATAGAAGTGTTGTGCACGTGTCTCATACCCTGGAACCTTGGTGCTGTGTCCGGGGATGATTTCACCAATTTCTTCCTTTGCTCATCATCGCAAACATTTGTTCCATTCACTTTGCATAGTATACAAAACAGAACAGTCACACTTCGATGCAGACGCAGCAACGACTTACTTCCAGAATCATGGTACACCACCGCGCACCTTCCAAACATGTCTCAACCAGACACCGCCATCGCATCCACCCTTCCCAACCCGCAATCCAAGCGACAGCTATCCCATCCCTAATCTCATCCCCAACCTCCAACTAGATGTCCAGTCTCGCCGCCATCGCCAGCTCCCCGATCGGTCGACTCACCTTCCTCCGACTGTCCGCCCATGACCTACACCAGCGGCTCCACCTCCTGTCCAGCCTCGTCCATGGTCGTTGCCGAAATGTCCGGGCGTCGACGAGGAGGAGCTGCGGCAGGGAAATACAGGAGATGAGACTGGAGCTCGCCGGTGTGGAATTGGAGATTGAGTTGTTGCTGTTCAGGTATTGGATTGGGGAAGATGAGGCCGGAGGCGAGGCGAGGGTGGGGCCGGGGGCTAAGAGGAGCTGTGGTTAGAGGTGTAGAGATTTTGGGTCAAGGGTACGGACGATGGGCTAAACGGCATGGCACGCGGGCAGGCAGGCAGGTAGCATAGCAGGCCAGGACCATCGGCGATGTACATGATACGACGAGGACGTGTTTCCCGTCAGTAACCCAGCCAGGGATAGCCGGTATCGCACGGGCGTCAGGTCTACAGTGTCAGCCAGCAGCATCAATACGATGGACATGGCGAAGAGATCACATGCAGCAGGGGGAGAAGCTAGAAAGTCCTCGTATGCATTCGAATTAAGTTGCCATTGTCATCTACAAATCTCCCTTGGCGCTTTCCAAATGCCAGCATCGGACCCCTTTCGACCTTCATGAGACCAGATTCAACGCCGTAGACTCTGACCCTTTCGTTGTGCTCGTAAACAATGGCCTCCTCGCTCTTGCAGCTCTTGTAGCTCCCCGTGTGATCGTACCTGCGACCATACCACTTTGGACTCACGCCCTGGCCACCTTCTGCAGCATTTGGATGTCCAATGCGGTTCGTAGCTCTCCACTGACTCTGCTTAACATAGAGACACATGAAATGGGTCTGCTTTACAGCGTCTTTACTTGTCTCATCATTGATACAGCATCGAGGGAGTCCCCACTGCAGACCACCACTTATTTTGCCCCTGGGTCTGGTTCCGACCTCCAGACTGGTAGCTGAACTGAGACGTGACAGGCATGGAATCCAGAGTGGTACATTTCTCCCCGAGGTAAGGCAGACTTAACACGACTGAGGCTCCCATACCCTTCTCGAGAATCACAGGGATGAGAAGCATGGTCTATTGTGTATTGAACAAAACTTTCATCAACGACGAAACGTCAAGTGGCGCGACACGGTACGTAGCGCAAACCAAGTATATCAAGATAAAGACACTTGCCTCCTAGCTCTTTGTAGAGTACCATATCCTGGGTCCCCATACTATCCCGAAAAGATTTGAGCCAGCGCCACAAATGCGTAGATAAACCCCATGACGCCGACGCTATTCACTGATATTCCGCTGTAGGATCCATAAGTAATTGCCCTTTCACTCCACGTCCATCTTGTCAAGGATCATTCTAATCCCGGCCCCTTCGCCTCTACCTCCGTCCACAGCGTCTATAAGAGCCATCGACCTCTCCTTCAGATCTTTCAGTATCTTCCTGCAATAAGCGAAGCTTCCAGTACTTTCCATGTAGCTGACGGCGTATCTCTTGACCTCGTCATCATTGGTCCGCTGCTTAAGAATATTGATCAACTGCAGATTTTGTGGATTTGCACGGATGCTATGTATAACCGGAAACGAGAATTTCCCTTCGGTAAGGTCTTCGCAGAGTCCCTTGTTCTGAGTATAATCGGTGCTTGAGAGATTCATGTAGTCATCCCGGATTTGAAAGAGAAGGCCGACTAGGTTGACCAATGGTACGTAGTCTCTGGATAGATGGTCTCAGCTGATGATTTCTGCGACGGCGTAAAGAGATGCATACTTGTCACTACTACTCTCCGCTTGCATAAGTTTCACTGCCAATCTGAAGAGCCCACCCGTTTTATTTCCCACCATTTCCAAGTAATCGTCTTCGCTCGGACATGTCAACGTGTCTCGCCAGAACAGATCCATGCCCTGTCCCCGATGTAAGTTGCACAATTCGTCTGCGTAGATTTGGATAGTGGTAGGGTTGTTGAGTTTCAGAAGCTCTTGCAGCGCACAGAAATAGACATAATTCGCCGAATTAATGGTCTGAGCGGTGCCGAAGATACTATGTGCAACTGGTATACCGCGGCGGAGGAGGGAAGAGTCTTCAACGTCATCTACACTGCGGAGGGCTAGGTCAGCCAGAACCAGTTACCACGTGGTATAGAACGCACAGTAACGACGCTGTATGTAGCATGCTCACCACCCTCGTTATTATCGCCAGACTTTCCTCGGGCACCTTTAGCCATGCATTGAAGGCTGCGATGAACTGCTTCCGAATATCCTTTCCGGGATGATCGAACATATAGTCGTAGGGGCCAAGAAGGATTTTCTCTTTGTCCGTCGACCATGTGTTGCCGCTGCTGTAATATGCCTCACTGGGGTTGCTCCCGGAAAACTCTGTCCTTTGAGCTTCTGAGGATGAGGAGGTGGTGTGCAGCCGTCTACTCGAAGCTATCCAGTTCGCCTCTGAGACTGGCCTCAGGACGGGCTTTGCGACTGTGGCGGAGCCATTGCTAAGACCACTCGAACTTGTGCGTGGGGGTATGGCATTCGGCGATTGGAAGGTATCAGAGACCATGGTAGTGTCGGCAATCAGGACTCCCAGCGGCTGTCTCGCCGCTCATGAAGGGAAAAGCGAAGACGAAGACGAAGGCTTTGATGAAATGGCGACGGTCGTGGGGGCCAGTATTGGTGAAGCTGGTGGCCGCCAAGACAAAGCTTCGTCGATGGAAGGTCGATGAGTACGATATAAGGTCGTGAAGGGTGGCAGCGTGGGCAGTTGGGGATCGCTGCAGGAATCAGGATGAGGTGTGAGCATGATGAGAATAGCCATTCACTGCAAGCTGACTGCCTGACGGCCGTGGGTGCCTAGTCCGACTCGGCTAGTACTGCCGTCAGCTCTCGTTTCCGCCGTTCGGTCTGTCACATGCTGCACGACTCGAGGTCTGCTCGTGACGGCTGACAGTGACGGCGATCGGGATGCGGGATGAGGGGTGAGGGGTGAGGGGTGAGGGGTGAGGGGTGAGGGGTGAGGGTGAGAGTGTCAGGATGAAGCGGTCGGGCAATTGATGCGTCGGACGCCCTGCGCGACGTCGAGAGGATCGACCGAAAGACCGCCCCTACGCGGACGAGGGACCTTGTGCGCAGTGACGGCCGATGACGCTACAGGGGCCACACCCTCTCCCGCCCTACCCGGTCTGCCGGTGCATCCATCTTCAAGGCTTCGCTTCGAGAGAGACAGTGTCAGCCGAGTTTCTACTTGTCCGGCGTGGGTAGTCCGTAGATAGCGAGGGTGTATGGAGAAAGGAACGGGAGATTGTGCGTGTTACGGTGTAACGGGGCAAGCACTCGCACGACTCAGGTACCGGAGGAAGGTACCTGAGGAACCTTGCTTTGTTTACTTTTAGCGCCGCCTGCCGCCCTTCGAATCCTCGTCGGTATTATTATCAGATCAGCCATCGCTACAAACACAAGCAGCCCTCCCTCAATAATATTGTCACGGATTTCTGCTATGGAATCACTTCTCTCGCTGTCGTTCGACTATCTCTCCTGCTCCGATGCGAGCAAGATCAGAAAAGGCCTGAAGCAATTAGAGGGGCTTCTGGCGCAATTATGCCTGTGTCGCTCATCGAACCCAACAGCAGCGGACAGGCGCCGATCGATGATAAACACAGCAAGTACAGCGCACGCGCCCAAGGAACTAGGCGCCTTGAAAGATGATCCGGCATTCAGAGAGTTTTTCAAACTACAGGAGGGGTTCGAGTGTAATGGTACGGACCATAGCGACGAAGTCAGGGCGAGTTGGAGCTCCGCGCTGATTCGCGGTACGCACAGTTGCTATACGGTTGATTGCCTGCCTGGAACGACTCCTGGGAAGGGGAAGCAGTAAGTCTCGGTCTTTTCCCAACTGGTGTCTTGATCAATTAGACACGAGACTGACTGGTCTCAGATGGCCAGAACGATCTACTCATCATTTCGACACTTGACCTCCTACAAGGCATCCTCTTGGTGCACCCGCCATCTCGATCGCTTTTCGCTCGAGAAATCTACATGAACGTTCGTTGTTCCTATCAAATGCTTCACGCCTTCCGCTCACACCTTACAGCTTCTTCTTGACCTCCTCGACACCTCCAACTGCCCCGCTATACAATCCTCCGCCCTGCTCACCCTTGTCGTTGCACTTCTCGAACAACCCCACAATACCCGCACATTTGAGACCCTCGACGGCCTGCTCACGGTCACCTCGCTCTTCAAATCCCGCTCGACCGGACGCGAGCTCAAACTAAAGCTCGTCGAGTTCCTTTATTTTTACCTGATGCCAGAGACTCCGTACACTTATAGCGCCAGCGTATCAGCGACAGCTGTGGGCGGCCAACGGAGCCCGGGCAAGCGGAGTGGGGTATGCGGTCAGAGCGTGAGCGGTGCCGGGGCGAGTGATGGATTCGAGGTAGCCGGCACGAAATCAACAGAGGAGAAACAGGCGCTGTTGGGGCGGTATCTGAATAACGTGGAAGATCTGGTAGAAGACCTGAGAGGAAGTGCGCCCTTTGGCCCCGCTCTGGGGTGAGTGATGAAGCTGGTTTGGTGCGTTTTAATGCCTTAAAATCTACCGTCTCGGTTCCGTCAAACACAAGCTTCACCAGTGTACGGCCTGTACATGCATGGAGTTGTGAGGGAGGGTACTGGGGGATGGGAAGTCGGGGAAGGGTGTCTCATGAGGAACGCTTCTTGTCTGTGCGTTATGCGAGTACCAAACTGCTGTATTAATGACAGCGGGCAGAGGCAACGCGCGGTGTTTAGAGATGTTCTCTAACTGGAGTTTGCACTTTGCTCATGGCATGCACAGTTGCTGGAAACGAACCTTTCTGGCTTCGGACTTAGGATATACCCTGATCTTTTGAAATCGTTAAGAGTGGAACTACACGGGCCGTAGTCATACATTATCCACTGGTCGCCAGTTTAACGGATTATCTATGAGCGCTCCTTTGTAAAGTAGACCTCGAATATGCGCTCTCGATGTTGTACAAGATTGTGAAATTTCTCTAATCCCCTGGTCATGCGGTTCTCTTTCCACCCCATCCCTCCATCCAACAGAAGATGTGTGTATGAGAAAACGCTGGCGTCGAACAAAGAGGGCTTGCCGGCACCAAAGAAGTAGTACTTCTCGCCGAGGAGTATGGACAGCGCTGCAAAGGCGTTTTGAGCGTCATTGTACACTGATTCGACATCTATGGCAGCGGTATGTTTCGAAAGCTCTTCTGCGGCCGCTGAACGTAACTGCTGAGCTATCGTGGCGCGCACAAGCGTGTTCGAGGAACACGGAGTGATATAGAGATGTTGCGCAACAGCCGCGAAGTTGGTCGGCTCAAGGTAAAGTGTATATAGCTAAGACAGACAACTTGATGTCAGCGTCAATCGCTTGATATGGATTCAGCCGTCGTACCCAAGCATTGCGTATTCGGTGGTCAACAAGAGCCAAGTACGCGTCATATTTGAAGTCCGAAGGTTCCTCTGTCGAGATTTTGAGCTCCCGGACCCATCTTTGTACCTTGTTCGAGCCTATCGGCAACGAAACCTCTGCCAATGATGCTGGCGAACCGGTCAACGGAAGAACGAAAGGTAGGGCTCCTGTAGGTGATGCATGGTTATTCGATGGAAGAGTCTTGTGATCGACTCCTAAGACCTTCAGATATGTCTGGAACAACACCCTCGTCAACGACGGTGTGATTCGGTGGAACTCTCTAAAAGCTTACCTGCCACTTCAAACAACTCGGGTTGAAGGAAGGGTCGCCACGTCTAGCAGCTTCTGGTGTTGTGAAAACATACAGAAGATTCTGCGATCTGTCATTGGTAGCTCGTTGCGGCAGCTCGTTAGCAGGATACGTCTGAAGCGGAAACTTGTCGAAAAGGCGCCTTATGGGAGTAGGCATAGACCACCAATGCTGTGGAGGATGATGTGTAGGGGAGGCATTGCTTGAGGATGAACCTCGCCGGCCGTGGTTGTCACCATCATTTTCATCTACGGGCATTATTGTCAAGGCCCATGATGCGACGTCCCAGCTTGAAGCTCGAGAGCTCAAGAAATTTACTTACCTGCCGTGGGTTAGCTCAGCCCTGCCGCTTATGCCTGCCCTACAGGACCGAGGGCTCCACCGACTGTTTCCACGTTCCCAGAAGTAAAATCCCAAGTCGCAAGTTGACTTTGAAGGGAAGAGAACAAGTTGATACTCACCAACATGTCCTTGATCAAAGCTGGAGTTCAGAGCATTCGGACGCAAGTATACAGATTGTCGATTTCATTGATTTCTTACCTGTACATAGAGTCCTATTCAAAGTCTACTATTTCCTCTGAGGTCGAGGAGGACAGTCGGACCTCCGCCTGAGAACTGCCACACTATACGAAGGTGCACCTGGTCCTCAGCCGAGAACGGAGTTGGTTTAGAAATTGTAAGGCAAAGGTAAAGCCATCAATTACTAACCCTAATCTACAATCCATGAACCCGACTTTCCAACCCTTCGAGAGACTGATATAAGGTAGTGATATCCAGTTTGCGCGTACTGTTTTTGCGGGGTACTGGTGCAAAAGAGGAGAATGGGGGACTGGGTCTCTCCAAGCCTTTTGTTAGCCGGAAGTATCTTCACGCCATGTCAAGCATAGGCCCTCCAGAGCTCCCAGTCATCTGACATCTTCATCCCTCTCCTGCCTGTGACCACTGACCCATTTGCTCTACGCTGTGCCTGACAGCGTGCGTTAAAAGTCATGGTGTGATTAGCCCCTGGGGTCGAGGCGAAAAGTGGATTGTCTCTAGTACTCATAGTTGTCCGGGTCTCAAGCCCTGGCTCGACGTTCGCTATCTACTACTTGCTCCTGCCTCTGCACCCACTTTTGGCCGCTTTCTAGTCCTAGATTCGTTCTGTTTTTCTTCGAAGTCTAATGTCGGTGGCCAGAAGGGGTCCAGCTTCGCGGTCAAAGATCGGTATGATCCTACCTACGCAAACTTGTTCCTCTGCTAATTACGCTTGGTCAGCCTGGTAAGACCGTGTAGTCTTGATGTCTCACACTAGATATACTGATGTTCGTCACATAGCAAACAATGCAGGACCCGCCATGTTAAATGTGAGTAGGAATATGCACGGGGAGGCTCCTCGTTGACACATGTGCAGGCGACCAGCAACAGCCCTGTCACAAATGTCAAGAGGATGGTTCAACCTGTCTCTATGACAAACCGTCTACCTTCGTCGCCAAGGGTGGGAATCTGTTCTGAATCTTCTCATAATGTTATATACTAATTACCGAACACAGAATGGGTTCCTGAGGAGGCCCTACATCGTGCTGAGCTAACCCGGGCCCCCCTTGGCTCCGATGAGCCACGTCCAGGAAGTAGGTGGCGTCTACATGTAGATAGATACTGCGCTAACCTGGGTTCCTATGCGGCAGCACAGTTTTCGTTCATCGACGAGAACGAGTACATAAAAGACCAGTATACTGTCCTCGCCGTACAGCAACAGGCTTTGTCACAGACCATGTCTCCACCTTTAATCATGTCTCCACCTCTACCACCCGCTTCTGCCCAGGTGCAACGTCAGCAGCGTCGCTCGTTCACCTTTCACTCTACTCCTTCTCCAGTTCCTAAGCCTTCTTGGACCGAACCGGTGCACATGCAAGACCAAGACAAGTGGAGATATCCACCAGGGGACCCCCTAGACATGACAATAGCAAATGCGGAGAACGCACTGCAGCCGGTAACTACTGCAATGGATGCCTTCTTTTTCGATCGCTACTGTCACATCGTTGGCCCTTGGTTCGATCTCTTTGACGATGACCACCATTTCACGCATGTAGTTCCTCATCTATCTCTATCACATCCGCTACTCCATCTGTCAGCCCTCGCCAATGCAGCGAAGCAGCACTACTTGACGTCCACACAACGTGCAGATACGGCTCTAGCATACTACGACGATGCGCTTCGGATGTTGACCGCGACCTTGAAAAGCATACCATGGGGGTCCTCAGCTACCGTCTTCGCGTCTTGCCTCCTCCTAGCGCACTGTGAAATGATCGACGCAAGCAACCAAGATTGGCATCTGCATCTCAGTGGCACCTTCTCACTTGTTTCGACACACGGGTGGCATGGCTGTAGCGGCGGGTTGACTCAAGCTTGCTTCTGGATTTACTGCCGCATGGATGTTCTTTCGTCGCTGGCGACCGCCGAGCCCACACGTCTTGACACTGCCGTATGGCTTCCAGCCGAGCATGCCCTGGCTTTGCGAGATGGAACAAAACCGTGGAGCGTCGACGTGTGGTCCAATTATGTTGTCCTGCTGCTTGCGCAAGTTCACAATTTCTTATGCAAGGTTCGCCGCCAGCGTCTGATGTCATCGGCCATTTTGGAAGAGTGGCAGGTGCTAAAGGAACGTATTGTTGCTCATGAGCGACGCCAACCACTCCTGTTTCAGCCGCTCGCCGTGGTTCCGCCGAATCTTGAAGATGAGGACAATCCATTCGTATCGATACGTTACGTTAGTGATAAAGTATGCGCGGCAATGCAGATGTTTGATCTCACGCGCCTCTTACTGATTCTCGCACGGCCGGAGCATAGTCGTCAAGAACGTGCCGCACGTCTGGCAGCTCGGAGTGATGTGGTCCAGTATTACGCTTCTCGGGTTGTTGCAAATAGCGTCATCAACCGTGGGGAGATCACGTGGGTGAATGCGGTGCAATTGCTCACATCGGCAGGGCTTACGCTCGTTGGCTGGATGGAACGAAAAGCGCTGGTGAAGTGTCTTGATGACATTCACATCCACACCGGATGGAACACGCGAGGTAACATCGACGAGCTGCTAAGGTGGTGGGGATGGATTGAACCGTTGCGCGACCGAGCTCAAACGTGGCGGGATGTCCGTTCGAAGATCGGACGGCCTGAACGTGTTGATGAGTACCTGATGAGGACGTTCGATGTCGGGACGTCATCACCGCTGCATGGGGCCAGTGGAAGACGTGAACCAAGGGTCTGATTACGCGCAACATAGGCACCCCGGCATGGCCTAGGTTGAGGACTCATCACCAGCAATATTGGAAGGTTCGGCTATCCGTTGTTTGTCTTCTTCGCGCGACATCTATTGAGCGATTCTCAAGGCGTTTGGACGGTGGCAGGGAGGTTACGGAAGTCAGTGGGTCGAGGGCGCCTGGTGGCATATTGTGCCTATGGCACATGCGGAAAAGGTCTTTGCAAAACCAGAATCATTGGCATTAATGTGAATATCGTCTGCTGTTTAAGTACGCCGTATTGGAGATACCTACGGCGTTATGAAGGTCCAAGAGAATGCAGGTATTGGTGCAATTGCTTTTGCCGTCTTACATTATTGACTTGTAAACAGGACAGGAAGCGCTTCGGAGCATGATCACTTACTAATATGCCTCAAAAGCAAGAGGGCTGCCTCACGAGTTCTGAATTGCCTTCCTGGATAGTAACGGAGGAGCTTGGGCGTGTATTTGAGATTAGATTCAGCCATAGCATCCGCGGGATCAGGCGTACACACCGAATAAGTGGCATTGTGCAGCTGGGGGATCCGCGCCGTCTACTCCATAGTTTATGAAAGATTTGAGGGACGCTCCATAGGGAGACACCAAGACCCCTTGACCCTTACAATATCCACCTCAATGATTCCCACGTATTGCCGTCGTAGTTGAGTTATCAAGTGGGCTCCTCTGCCTGAGAGGCGCCTGAGAACTGCCACTTGATTGGACAGTGCGCTTGGAATCCTCTCCGTCCCGTTGTTCGAGGCCCTGGACTGGTAAGGTAGTGGCTAGAACAGGTGCGGGGCGATAAAGTGCAAGCAAATCATTGCACCCCACTGTCACCATTGTACACTGGCAGCGACCTTACTGTCGCCGGGGGAGCCTCCTGCGCATGTGCTTGTGCTGGGCTGAAGGAGCTCTCGCGAAGCGGGGGTGGCGGGGAAGGAGACTCGGCTGGACGCGGGAGGAAGGCGTCCCCGGAAGGAAACGTTGGCACCTACGGTACCTTACCAGGGTGACGCCACATTCCAGGCTGAGGATCGCCTCCGACGCTGTCCTGCCATCATCATGGCGACTTGTGCTCCTCGAAGACTGAACCATCTCGAATTCTTGCTCGGATTCTCTGTACGGCTACGGCTGCGCTGCATCTCGAAACAGAGATCGCGCTGCTTGGCATGGAAGGCTTCAAAGCTATCCCGACTCCACATTGAAGGCCCTGGGGTCTGGGAAGTGAATTGCGGGAATAAGCTCGGTGTGGACCATTGCATGCCAATCTGCTCCACCTTCCGGTTGTGGGGTTCCCCTCGGCATTGGAGAATTGCTTGGAAGACAGAGCTCGATGTCGACATGGGCCTGCTCTGGGCCTGCATCTGGCTCCGGACAACGGCAGTGGCCTTCGAATGATATTAGTCCGTTCGTAGTCCAGTCTTCGACTGACATCAATTTCCTACAAGTATCACATCGTTGCCCACTTCTTATCTCATCATTGCTCCATAGCGTCTCATCTCATCTCAATTCCTTTCAGTTCTTTTCGCACCGCAAGCGTTGCGTACCCATAGGCATTGGCCTTCTCTTCCTCTACCTCTTCTGTTGATTGAGCCCTCGGGCTTCCTTCAATATGCGTCGAAATATCATGAAGCTGACCCCCTATACCATGACCATGGGGGGCCTCAGTGGTCTGAAGCTCCAACTCGCTGTAGCTACTATAGGTAGGCTTGTTTGTTTTCATGAATCTTCAAAAACGCGGACAGTGAGCTGACTCGTCGCCAAGCTACGTGTGCTTTCTGGCTCTTTGGGTACGACATGTCAGTCATGGGTGGGATCATCACAGAGGAGCCGTTCCTCTCCATTTTCCCCCAAACTAAGGATCCCTCCATTCAAGGCATCACCATTGCTGCTTTGGAAATTGGAGCTCTGATTGGCGCCCTCCTTTGCCTGGATGTTGGTGACCGATTTGGCCGTCGTGGGACTGTCTTTCTAGGCATGTCTTTCATGGTCGTTGGTGGTACTCTTCAAGCTTCAGCCTGGTCTCTCGCTCAAATGATCGTTGGTCGTGTGCTGTCTGGCATCGGTCTGGGCCTACAGGTCGCTACCGTTCCCACGTGGCAGAGTGAATGCTGCAAGCCGAAATCTCGTGGACGTTGGGTAATGATTGAGGGTGGTCTACAAACCACTGGTGTTGCTTGCGGACAATGGATTGGATATGGTAATGAGCCCAGGGGCACTTCGAGTCCAGAATGGATTGTTAACGTAGCAACAGGATTCTTCTTCGCCAAGGGCCAGATTCAATGGCGGATGCCAGTGGCCATTCAACTCATTCCAGCTGCTATAGTCTTCTGTTTCATCATGTTCCTTCCCGAATCCCCTCGCTGGCTTATCAAGCACGGCATGTTTAAAGAGGGTTTCTACAACCTCTGTAAACTCCGCGGTCTTCCGGAGGATCACCCGCTACTCATCGAGGAGCGCGACTCCATCATGGCCACATTCGAAGCGCAAAAAGGAGAGGCGCCATTTACCTACAAGGAGCTCTTCCAACAAGGCAAGACCCGGACCTTTTACAGGGTATGCCTTGCTTTCTTCATACAAGCGGCACAGCAACTTTCCGGTATCAACCTCGTCTCGAGTTACGCCAACCAGATCCTCGCGACCAGTTTTGATCTCAGCCCTTCCACCTCGCACTTGATTGCTGCCTGCGGTGGTGCTGAATACGCCATCTGTTCCATTTTCTCCGTCCTCCTCATTGAGGGCCTCGGCCGTCGCAGGGCCTTTTTGAGCACTGCGGTCGGTATGACTGCGTCGTTCATTGCCATTCCCATTCTTCTCTCCACTGGCTCCAGGACCTGTCAACTTGCCGCAGCGGGCGTTCTCTTCCTGTTCAACACCTTCTTCGGCCTGGCCTGGGTCGGCGGTCCTTTCCTTTACTCTGCCGAGATCGCGCCGCTCCGATCTCGCGCCCAGATCAACGTATGTCATTTCTGCAGGCTTCAAAGCCCTAATTCAAACCCTACAATCCCAGAGACTAATCGGTGACCAGGGCATCGCTTCCGCGGCTAATTGGATTTTTTGCACCATTGTGGTTTTAACTATTCCCCCGTCCTTCGCCAATCTTGGTTACAAGACCTACATAATATACGCAGTACTCAACGCCTCATTCATCCCGATCATCTACTTGTTCTTGGTTGAAACCAAAGGTCGTTCTCTCGAGGAGCTGGACGTAATTTTTGCAACTCCAGGGAATCCGGTCCGCAACGAAAAACACATGCCCTACGATATTGACCTTGCCGAAGCCCGCCGCACATTGGGTCTTGACGAGACGGCAAACGCTGACATCGAGTACAAGGTTGCAGAGAAGACAACTGAGCTCAGGGAGGAGCGCATGGCGAGCATATCCCGTTGACAGATGAGCTCTTTTCATTGAACAGAGCTACTGCCCTCGGTACCTACTGGCTTGCAATATCCCCATCAGGGCGGCTAGAGTTAGAGTTATGCCACAATACAGAGAAAGCCGTTTCCTATTGCACAAGATTGTAACGCTCACAGGCGCATGACTGGGATATGAAGGCAGCAGGAAACCGTTCGAAATTGTGATTTGACGTCCACTCAAGCGTTGGATAGCATCGGCCACGACGCTCCGAGGCTCCCCAGAAAGCTAGAAGGCTTCGAAGCAAGTAGAAGAACGTGAAACAGCCGAGCAAGCACGGAAGGGGCCTCAGTAAGCCGTACAAAATCTGGAGTAGTGCCGCAAGCCGTATCATCGTGGCTGGCAATACTATTAAAGTCGGTCCAGATATTGGATCGACTATCTTATTTGCCATGACAAACTTATTATTAGTTTTAGAGGGCCCCCGGCATACATCTACCGACCAAACGATTCACGGCCTCAAGGGAGTTAAGATCTGATCAGCTGAACTTCATCACAGAAGGAGAACACTACCTGGCCCCGATGCCCTCCCAGTACTGTCACACTGTTGACAACATCGATGCCACGTGTAGGGTCAAAATAAATGACAGTCGCAACGGGGGACCTCGTACCTAACGAAAGCACCGACCTCAGGCTTTGAGGATATGATTTCTGGAAACTCGTAGAAGCCATTGGGCCCTGTAGTCGATAGTAATAGTATTTCCACTTGTTGCAGACCGTTTTTAAACTGTTGCTAGGGGCTGCGTGGATGCCTTTGAATTGAAAGTACCACTTATTTGGACCTAATGCTTAAGGCATGGTCTCACTGCGTAATGTTATGTATATGGGAGAGCCTGGCTACTCTCCATCAATGGCAAGAGTCTCATCTGCTTCAACAGCAAGACCGAATCTGTTGGCCGGGTATAGTAGATCCATTGGCAGCGTTGCTTATTCCATTTATGATACTGTACAGGGTGGGTCAAGTGTCGTCTTGGCGGCGAATGGGATCGGATGCTCGGCATGGCCTTGCCGGCCGGGCCCTCCTTCCATCCCAGTGCGTCCACTCACGCGCGCCCCACACGCCACCCCACCATCAGGCCTCTCCAGTCTCCACAAGCTGTCTTTCCCTACTTACCTGAAAGCTGATCTGCATTCCGCATGGCATGCCCGGCCTGCCTTGCGGAAGCCAGCATGGGAAGGTTAAACATTTCTGCCTGGCTCCAGACCCGAGGGGCCTCGGAGGCAACTGTTCCTGGCCCAAATCCAATACGATGGGGAAAGGTTCCCTCGGGTCAGACAGGCAGCTCAAAGATCAGATTGATTTTCCCCCTCTTCCTCTCCTTCCCACTCTTGTACTCGCGTCAAACTCGTCTTGGACACTCGACTCAATCCATCTCGCTCAACTTTGAACGCATCTTTCCACCACGATGACGAGACAATCATGGAGCGGAAAGCCGCTGTCGCTGAAATCCATCGGCACGAATGCTGGAACCTCAATGGATGGCTTGGACATTGTACATATACACTGGACCCAGGAGCATCCAGGCGCTCCTCTTCACATGAATCTCCTACACGCCGGCGAGGTTGCATTTGACGGGCCGTTAAAAAGTACGGGAACCAGATCCCCTGATATTCCACAGACCCAGGCAGCTACTGACAACGATGAAAGAGAAGGTCATGAATCTGATCAAGCACAACAAGACGTCACCAGAAGAAATTGCCATCGTAAACATCCAGGTACGTTCGAGATACCGCCTGCCCCGAAACCTATTTGGTGAACGGCTGAGGTTGACTGGGACTCACAGCTAGGAGAATTCGCGGCCAATGCGATCAAGCAGTTTGCAGAGGAACAAGGCTTCGACCTACAGAAGGAGGTTGATATCATCTCCGGACAGGGACAAACAATCTGGCATTTGCCGCTGCCGGAGATGTTCGAGGGCGATCAAATCCGAGCGCATCTCGACATGGCCGAAATCTCCATCATCGCGGAGAAGACTGGCATTACGACCATGTCTCAATTCCGGGTCAGTGACATGGCTCTCGGACGCCAGGGCTGCCCGCTCTTCGTGGCCTGGGATTCCTTGGTTGCTACACACCCGACCCTGAATCGTGCGGTACAGAACATTGGCGGCATTGCCAACATCACCATGCTCCCCAAAGGCGATCCTACCGGAGGCTATGATTTTGATACTGGCCCAGGCAATGTCTTCATTGACGGGTGAGTACTATCTATTACCTTGCTAAGGCGGCCCTCGGATCCTGAAAATTAACGCTTGCTGCACAGCGCTGTTCGGTATTTCAGCAACGGGGAGAGACACTACGACAAGGACGGCGTTATGGGCGCAGCGGGCAAGGTGCAACAACACATTGTAGATGAGGTCCTGGCCGGTCCCTATTTCGTCCACGATATTCCCAAGACGACAGGGCGCGAGACTTTCGGGGATACGTGGAGTGAAGATCTCTGTAAGCGTATGTTGGCCGACGGTGCTTCACCAGAGGACTGTGTGGCGACCATCACCCGGATAACAGCGCAGTCGCTGGCCGAGGCTTACAAGCGCTGGGGCCCCAAGGAAGGTATCGACGAGATTTATCTTGGCGGCGGTGGATCGTACAACCCAAACATCGTCAACTACCTCCGTAAGCAGATGCCCGACACGAAGATCGAATACCTTGATGCGATTGGCGTCCCGACCGGCTCGCGCGAGGCCATGGATTTCGCCTTCAAAGGCCTCGAATGTATCGTCGGCCGATCCCTCATTGTGCCCAAGAACGTAGAGTCGGACAAGCCGGGCATCATCGGGCAGATCCAGCCGGGCGGGGGGCTGCAATACCACCGTCTCCTCAAACACGTGCAGGACTTCTGGGGTGATTTTTCATTGGAGAAGCGTATGGACCCGGTCCTGAGGATGGAGATTGTCGGTCAACCAGCGAAGCACGGCGGCGCGGTCACCAACGGTCAATCGAAGATGAACGGCCAGGTCCAGACAAACGGCGTCGGCCACGCCAATGGAGTGCGAGCATGAAGATGCGCGGTCTCTCGGGGCGGGTTGAATAGCGGGTGTGCATATAATATCCGGCTTCGTCTATCGTCGCGCTTGATTCCTTGCTGGTTTTACTGGGCGATGCATTGACAGGCGTGATGAGATACTCCCGGGACTGACTAGATTGGCATTCCATCCAGGCGTTAGGCCCAGAAGTTGCAGTATCTCGAATGAAGATGCATGTTCCTGTATCATGCTCTGTAGAAGCACCACTCTAATACAATGGGGCCCTAGGACCGAGGTGCCTGAGTGGATGCTCTGACTGCGGTTCTCTCTCGCACGAAGAAACCAACTCTTACAAGTGAGGAGGCAGTGAGATGTGGAAGATGGCCTGGCCCATGTATGCAGCGGTAGCGCATTCCTCCATGGTGTTTCATCAGATGCATGGCGTCAGCGACCATGGACTGGGTCCAAGGGCAGGCGTCTCGAGGTGCGAGTAAGTCGAGGTCGTCCTTGCAAATGGAAGTGGAAGTGGAAGTGGAAGTGCAAGTGCAAGTGGGGGTTCCGATCTTCATAAGGCTGGCTCGGCTGGCTCTCGGCACGGGGGGCTAGGGCGGGGTTGCTTTCGATGGGACCGACTAAGGTAGGATAATGACTAAGGTAATAAGGTAAGGCGAGTGTACAACGTTGTACGGTAATGCTCTGGTGGGGGTGGGGACAGTACTCCTACGAGGGACGGAGCACCAGCTGACCACCATGGGATGCTCGACAAAAGTACTTCATTAAGTTGATGCGTCTGGAATGTTCAATCTTCAGGAGTAAATTCAGGAGTAAATCCGTCGCTCGGTACCATCCTCCACCATTCTTGTTCCGTAATCCATATGCCGCCGACTCTCAAGGCTACACCTCCCGCTTGGTCCATGTCCATGTGCACCCCGACCACACCACATCATCGTTCCAATTCGGACGAACCCCGGCGGCAAGCTGTGGATCGACGGAAAACTTGCTCACGCTAGGTACTCGTCGCGTGGTGCAGCGCCATCTGAAGGGCAACTTCCCTTGGCCGAGCCAGCTTGGTCCAAAAATCGCCGACGGGGACATCTTTAAACTCGTGTGAAGGAAGCATTGGAAGGTACCGTCGGGTGCGTGGGTCTATCCGTTTCCCGGCGGTCTCATCGGCCCATCAGACCTCCCCAGACCTGGAAGAGGCACCTTGACTGCTCTTACCCACTCAACGTTGTTGCTGTCGGGAAAGCGTATCACTTGTAATCCTTTTCGCGGCGTGTGTGCTGCACCATCTGCGTCATGCCGACTGACGAAAGTGGGGACAAGTGGGCTTGGTATGTGTCAGTTGGAGCCTGAATCTCTGTCCTTGCGCCGCTACCCGTTTCCCAGCTCAACCCTCTTTATCTCAAGCGCCCTACTGAGCCCCAGTTTCCGACTTTGGTTGAGTTTCCCACTAACAAGCTCATCTCCAGCGAACCATGTATTCGAGGTCATCGCTCCACCCGATGCGAACACTACGACAGGTTCATGTTACGGGTCAAGAAGCCGGGAAGGCCGCTGTCCAGCTGCCCTCATCCAAAGAATCAATGCACTTGCGGTAAGGAGAGGGTCATGATGGTCAGAATACCAAAAGGTGTGTTTTGAAGATCAATGTTGTCCAGTCATACCCTGGGCCTGATCAATTACCATGTCAAATCTCTCGATTGCTGATGCACAGCAGCATCCAGTTGTATCTGTGCGCCGGCCTACACACTTGGTCTTGATGGGTTGCCCTTAGTGCCATCTCAAGGAACGCCACCTCCAGGCCTTTACAACCCGTCGCCTGCCTACTTGTTTCAGGCCCCAGCTCCGAATGGATATTATCGTATACAGAAACCGAGCCAACGGTGTGGAAGCTTTGTAGACGCACAAGCTGTTGCTAGAGCTTTCCATGCGGAGCAGTGGGCTGATCAACCAATATATGAGAGTCAGGACCCACAGCAGCAGTTCGCGCCAGCTGGAGTACGTGTTTCCCCCTACACGGACGGATTTCAACATCAGCTGCAGTATCACAATGCCAATGGTGTACCAAATAGCGGGCTGTCTTTGCAGAATGATGTCTCCCTGTCTCGACAGGGACTTGTGTCAAATTCGCATGCCGAGCACTCGCTGCATCATGAAAATAGTGCTGCTACCCTTGGTAATGAACTAGTCATCACCGGCAGGCAAGAAGAGTCTCGCGATATCTCAAACGGCCATGGCTTAAAGGACAACAAAAGCAGAGTTGCTTTTTTGGAGCAGTCCCCGTTGTCTCTGACTCCTGGCGCTCCTAATGGGTCTTTGAACGATCCAGATTCAAAGAGCCACAAAATTTGCTGTCAAGGCAAACCTCGAGTACAAACGGCCCAGTCAGAAGACTCAAAAGCGGTAGCCTTGGATAGCAACGGTCTACCCGAAAACACCATCACTGGAAGACTCGCGGCTGATTCTCGGTATATTGTTTCGGTACAGGATGAAGCCCTTAATGGTACAAATAAAGTTTCCGATCACGCCAATAATCACGGAAATAAGCCGTTGCTCGACCACCATCAACCTCACAGTAATGAGCAAAGAACATCGTACACCATACCATCGACTTCCGTCACTGCCAGTCCTCCATTGGACCCAGCCCAGTCGAGTTTTTCACACCAACACCCACATCTTTACTCCCAGAAGGTGCTGCAATACGTCCCTTATGGATCAAATGGGTCAGCTGCACCCTTAACCGAAGGTAATGTGGATTTCACACCAGCTCACAACTGCAATTGTGGGGATGCATGCGATTGCCTTGGCTGTGCTGCCCATCCTTATAACGCCACGACCAGGAACCATGTGCAATCACTCGGTGACCTGCTCGCTTATGGTGACAATGATCAACAGCCAGGCAGCCGACCACAGTCGCCACGTGGCAGCTCATTTGCCCAATCTACAGAGGCACATAGCACGGTTCCAGGTATCAATCCCAGGCTTGTTGAAAATGTACCTTCCCCACCCGTCTCGAGTCATCATAGGCCCTCTGTCTTATCTCTCACCGATAATGATGTAACGTCATCTGCTGAACCCTTCAATGAGGCCCACCCGCCACTCTTTTCTTCTTCGGGCTACTACACTATGGAATTCCCAATGGAGTCTCTTGGCAGTTGTACCGATGTCAGTGGAAGCTGTCAGTGTGGCGATGATTGTGCGTGTATTGGTTGTCTTACACATACGGGTCACAACGGCATCCCACTGGACCTGGATTCTGCAGTCGTCCCAGCTTCGCCAAACGGAGTTGAGGCTCGACGAGATCTCAACGAAGACGATGAGCGTGATGCCTCAGATCCTAAAAAGTGCTGCACTTAGTTCCTCGACACAACCCTACCTTTGCCGCATTTTCTGGTTGTGGCATTGCTTTGAGTAAGAACGGAAAGTCGAGATTGAAGGTTGATACCCAGCAACGGCCTTGTACAATTAGTAGCTGTGATAGGCTAAGTTGATGATTGTATATTACACCAATTGGGATGGCTTGTCTTAAAGCTACGAGGCTCCGACGTTGTTCATCGGATTCCAAATAGCTAGTGCTAGTCCATCAGCATCTGTTGACGCGCACTTACAATGCTCCGTCTGCTCGAGTGATTTTTGCCTAATGATCATGGTCCCCATTTCGCCCCAAATTTCGTCGAGTGGGATAGTGGCTGAGGCAGTCTGCCATTATCATCGTAACATCACGATCTGTCAACGCATTACCGGAAAGGATGGCAGTGAAGGAAAAAGACAAAGGCAGGCTCCAACTGATTTACACTATGTACAGACGCTCAAGAGTCTAACGCTGAGCCTGCTGGAGAAAAGAAAGTAGTGGAAACACCGCTCTCGGTCTTGACGTTTCATGTTCGTACCATTCGCAAACCTTCCCTTGCCGTCGCTGCGCCCCCTCTCTTAAACGTAGCTGTGACCGTCATCAGCATTGCCCCTGTCGAACACAATCTTAGATGTCATGCTCACCATCCGCTTCTTCCCAAGCCCTGCCGGCACCGAAACCAAGCCCCACCCACGCCGGCCATGCTCTTCGTTTGAACAGGAGGACGGAAAAGACGACACCAAACGATAAGCCGAGTGAGGATCTGATAAGCATGGAGGAGATGGCGTGATCCCACTGCGAGCCAGTTGTCGTCAGCGGTCACGGTCGCAAGCAAGGCGTAGCAATGGGCGCTCTTGGGGATGACAGCGGCTCAAGCGCTGCATTTTGAAGGATTGGTGTTAGTGACGCGAGCTGGAGTGTCGTACCTTTTCGTTCAGCAGTGCTTCGCTGACGGGCTTCGTTGTCCGTGCAACTGGTGAAGAAGGGGTGGCGGGATCGGTCTCAGCCATTGTTGGTGAGCTATGCTATGCTGTCCTCCGGGTCAGTATCTGATAATTAACGAGGCCGTACCGCGTTGACTTACAGGGAGGAGCGCTCGTGTTGTGAGGAGAGGACAGTCAGGGATAACGGGGTCAGGTAAGGTAACAGCTCTCTGGGGGGTTGTCGGTGCAAATTAAGTTTGAGAGGGAAAGCTTCGACTAATGACATCGGTTGACGACTTTTCGCTGTATCAGATGCAAAAGCTGCTCGAAGAAAACATTTACTTTCAGGCACGCTGTATGCTGCCACCCATGGCTCCAATGACGCCGGTAGGTCGCCCGATGGTTCATGAACACGAATTGGCAGCATAGCAGCTCTCTAACATGCCCCAGTCAAATACGAATAGAACCTTACAACAAAGCCTACTCAAGCTTGACAGCGCCGATGACCCTTTTTCCGTACACCTTGCAGAGGCCTCCAAGATCATAGATTTCGACACAGAGGATGTTCGAGAGTTTGCTAAGCAACGGGCTTTTTCAATATCAAGCTTCGCCCCGAGAGAGGACTGGGTTTTGAAATGGCTATTGAAGAAATTACATTCTACCAGTGGTGACTCGCAAAGGTTAGCCGGTAAGTGCACGGATTTCAAAGTATCAACTTGCTGATGTAGTCCCACTGCAGCGCACGTCTGGAACCTAGGGCTTGGCTTCTCCTGCAGGAGCTGCTCCGCCGCGTGCCGCTAGCCAGTGCAGCCCGACTGTTAAGCACCCATGGCTTTGCCACCATCCTCCGCGAAACTCTGGAGTGGCTCGTCCAGGCCGGAAAGAGTGGCCTGCTGCAACGGGAGAGGTCGCAAGATACACCCGCAAGGGGGTCGTTTGATGAATCGGACTTTGACCAGTCAAGTTCCACAGTGCACGAGAGCCCATCATGCCAAATCGTCAAAAGGTCGCGAAAACGCAAGAGAGAAGGCACTGTAGTCTTGAATCAGCCGGCCATGACAGAGCTACATGAGGGAGGACACGTGGACGGTGGCCTTCTTTACAAAGTCCTTTGTGGCGCCCTGGGCCAGATCATCCAACTCACGGAAGCGCATCCTGGTGACATTGGAGGTTTTGCTTCCGAACACCTGAGGGCGGTGCTTCGTATTAGTCCCGATGAAGTGGCTAAGGTGTTGGGATCTTCCATGTATATGCTATCGTGGATAATCGAGCAACGCGGGACGTTGCACGAGAATCGAAGTAACGAACCGCTAGAGCTTTTCTCTCTATTCTTGGCCCCTATGGTTTCTCTCTGGGATCTCCGATCCGGCGCCGCTGATGATTTCGCAGGTCAGGCAAGCAATGTGAGCAGCAACAATATTCCCTGTGCCAAAGTACTCACTGACAGATTACAACAGCACGCTTTCTCGGCTCAGTGTCTCATGCCAGCCTTGCACCTGCTCTCACAATGTGAAGCCGTGAAACATGGTGCGCTCGTCAGCAGCACAACTCACGTGGTGGAGCAACTTATAGCTAGACATGTCATTGTGCCAGCTCGAGTAGCATTGCTGGAAACGACACATCCTGGAAGGCCTCTGGATAATGGAGTTGCCGCTCCACTCATGGAAGAGCTGTTCCATCCACTGCAACCAGAGTGCTCGCGCGAGCTAGAAGAGGGTTTGTTGCAGGGCACAAGAGGCCCGTCTCCTGGGACACTTGTAATGATTCCAATGGTTTTTCACTTGACCATCAGGTGCACACCTTTGGATACTACTAAACGCCGAGCAGATGGGATGCCTTGGTTACAGTACATGTTTATCTATCTTGCTCGTTGTGCCTTGATATCAGTGTCTGATTCAATCAGTTTCCCACCAGACAAGCTCTCCTTGCGAGTACTGGAGAAATTGCTGGGGATCGCAATAACGAGCAAAGTTTATTTGGATACCTCCATCTTAGGAAACATCGTGTCCAGATATTCGGGCATTGTCAGCAAGGACTTCAGTGAGGTGAATTGGGAGCTGTTGGCATTGTGCGTGAAGCTCGACCCAAACGTCTTCCTGATGCCTTCTTCTAGCAGAGAGAAGGGCAAGGTACGGCCAGCAGAGCCTGGGAGCGACTTTCTTGCTCCACTGCTTGCAAAAATTACTTCTGTTAGCTTGAACACGCTACAAGAAGTTCCCGTTCTCTACAGAACTATACTCTCGGACATCGTGTTGCCGTTAGTAGCGGCATTCGCTCATGCCCGATGCCTTGATCACTTCCTTGAGCTTTGGCAAGACCAACTTCGCACATGCGAAGATAGCCAACGTACATCGATCGCCGATCTGCCAATTTGGGAGGATGAAGAACTACTACACCTGGTTGCCAGCCTTCTAGGGCCCTCTCTAACTACGGGTCAGATTGAGAAAACTTTTTACGCGGCTTATGTCGATCTAGAAAAGCGGTTCGCCGTCGGCCCGGATAACGTTGGCGCCATGGCCTGGGTCTCCTTGGTGATCATTGAATGCATAGTGGACGGATGTACAATGGAGGCGGTCACAGACAAGCTTACTAGAACGGCTCAGTTGATCTACTATTTATCCTTGAAGACTATCCAAGAAGTGCCTTACCATGTGACGAAGCTCCGTTGGAGATCGTGGAGGGTTGCGGCGAGCATACGCAACCACTGGCCCGAGATATCCAGTCCTCGCAAGCTTTCCGACGGGGAAGCCGCTGCCGACAAAAGAGCGTTGAAGAAGGCGTTTGATACACTCTTGAAAAGTACCGGCTCCGTGTCGTCGGCACAAGATTGTAAGGAGGGACTCCCGGCCTTCAAATTCATTCTCAGCTTCGCTCCAGCCGTGCACAGGGCGGACCTTGGGACGAGCTCTCCTCAACATGAAATCGAATTAGCCACTCAATGGGTGATAAGATGTCTTAAAAACGGGCTTGAGCAGATTGATCCGAAACGCGACCCCTGGTGGGATGGCAAAGCCGTGACAGCTACTTCGCAGGATACTCTACTGATTGGTTGCGTAACACAGCTTATCTTATCACCGAAGGCACTCAGGTAGGTGCAGAGCAAGTTCTTCGTCTTCGTGGCCTAGATTAATATGGACATAGCTGCTGTGGTTCAAGCCTACAGGCTGAATTAGTTTCCATGCTTTCTATGTGCGCATGGCAGCAGGAACGACATTATCCTGGCCACGAACCCACGACAATACGGTATCCTTGGCTGTGGCAGAAGCTGCTACGCTCCGAATTGTTGAAAGAGGAAGCTTCTTTAGCAAGTGAGCAACTCACCTCACGTGTCGCGTGTGGTTCTAGCTAAATCGTGCAGGCTGTCTTTGCAAAGTCCTAGTAACCGAATATCAAGAGCAGACAGAAAAGGGCAGTGATGAGTCGAGTGAAAGTCGCCAGTGGTTTGTTGCCAAAGGTCTTCTAAACACCAGTATGAATCTTCTCGAACGGCGACAGAGGGCCTTAATATCCAACTGCACTGTCCAGAAACTGCTCAAGCATCATAGTGCAATGGTCGAGCAGCAGGTAGCAGACTATTTCAGTCTTCTCGCCCGGACAGTCGAAAATCCAAGCAAATCGCTAGAATTAGTAAGTGAGGCGAAGTTTGGTAAGGGGGAGCTGCTAATGATGGTAGTGCACGGAGCCCTCAACTCTATGGCGCCTCGCAAAAGTATTCGGCGAACCCAAGTCCATCCTTAATACTTCAGCCATGATGTCCATGAGACAACTGACGGACGGCGTTTTGAGGTGTGCAAAGTGCTTTCCTTTGTAGATAGCCAACTATGCTTACTTCAAGAAGTCATCTGGTTTCTACGGCATCAGAGGAAAGGAGCGCGGGGTATCTTCGTACCCTCTACGACCTGCTCCACGAAGAGCTTTCCAAGACGAAGTCATTTGTGAAAATGCCAGGCTTATCGGCTTTGATCGGCCAGACGATGGCACTATTTCAACGTCGCTGGGGTTCATTCTCGCAGACTTTGAGGCATGGCAAGTCCACGTTCATGGACCTCCGCCAGACCCACCTTGATATACTCCTAAGGGACTTGCATACGTACGAGAAAGAGTGGAATGGCATTTTCCATGTGCCCTCAGATGCCGAGCGTTGGATTTTTAAATTCGGCATAATCCTAGACAGTCTGGTCGAGTATGCTGATTTAATCGGCGCTCGTCCTCTTCTTACCACATGTAAGACATTCATTTTTCATTGGATTGCTTCATGCCTGTTAGTCTAACTTGTCAGTTGCAACGATAGGGCTAGATACTCTAGATGGAAAAGGTAGTCGCACTCTTGTAGAGAACGGGGAATCGTCAAAACCATCGGGTCCGCAGGACATGGTCACACCCAGTATGGAGCTTCTGCTCGCAAAGGTGGACAGACTCAATGCCTCAGTTGGACAGCGCGGACCCATCTCCTCAAAGCGACTACATCAGGTGATCCGTCTGCTTGAAAGTTGTAAGTTTTCCGATTCCTAATGAAGCCTTTCCTAATCTCAGCAGTGTGTACTCCCCTGTCAAAACGGAGTGTGCTTGGCAACTTCAAAGTCTATGTGAAAACCTTGAACCCCGAAGGCAAAGCGGACTTGTTGGCCAGTCTGATTGGCAGTGACGATCGCAGTATTATTACTGACGCTCGTCTCCTCTTATTTCAGGGAGTAGTGGCCTCTCTAGAAGGTTGGCAATGTCTTTGAAATATGTGAAATCTCATTAACGGCAGTAGATTCAAATCAAAAAGTCCGGATTTTGACAGATGCTATCTCACATAGTATGGCCGTCCTTTGTGATCAGCTAGCTCGATCAGAAGAGTTCCGTAACTATGTACTCACTGCGCAGTGCTTGGACTTGGTATTGCAGAAGTCGGTAAGTCTACCGTGGTGGATCCTTTAGAAATATCTTACTAACTTTATGCCAGTCCTGGGCAGTCTCGCAGTGGCATATAGACACTTTGCTTTACGCCATCACTAAGCTGACTTTGCCGTCTGCGCCACAACATGGAAACCAACACGCCCGGTTGGTCTACACTTCATTGTGCAGGTTATACGGTACAGTGTTAGCGACACATCGCACCAAGATTGGAGGCCGCTACCATCTTGTTGTTCCTGCATTGCAAGGACTAATGCGCTGCCTGTTTATACCTCATGGAAGGAACGGCGGCTCAGCAGTTACGCTTACTCTGCCGCCTTGGCTCTTAGGAAGAGAATCGATGCTCGATGGAACCCATGCAGCAGGCTTCGCCCGTTTGTTGAAGGCCATATGCGACCCTACTGTCTCGTCGGTCACGCGATCAAAGGATAGGTCTAGGCGAGAGCTGAATGACAATACGAAGAAAGCCCGCAGTATCGCCGGACAACATCTACCGTACGTCATAATGGTATACTGCCAGTGTCAGTTAAAGGGGCGTTTGCTGCCCACGGTGAAAGCTGCCTTGGCGCCGGGCCTGTATGCTGTATTCGACGTCATGTCTCAGGACACAATGCGCACACTCAATGCTGCAATGGACTCATCCAGCCGCGCGATATTCAGAGCGCTATACGATGAGTATAGACGGTTTGGAAGGTGGGAAGGGGCTTGATGCTAGTGGTCAAGGATCAATAAGTTACCTCTCATTCTCTGTCAGGGATTGAACCGAACCAAGTCGAGGGAGCAATCCTAAGCACCTTTCATATGTGCGTGCACGATTTTCCTTCGAGATCAGAGCCCGATCAAAAGTATAGATAAGACCACTTACTCTCCCTGGGTCGATGTGTTGTTGAAATGACCAGAATGTGGCCACCGAACCGCTACCCCTCCCGGATGGGCATGGAACTACGCTGCCGTGGCTGCATATCTTCCTGGAAGTTTTCTTGGACTATCACGCACGGGTAGCATAAGGTCCACTGCGGCTTTTCGGGCACTCCATGCGCGTTGCTGAAGCTACACACAGCGAAGAATATGAGTACTTGGGGTAGGTACCTTAAAGCTGTCACTGTGGTGAAGCTTCGCGTGGTACCGCCTCCCGGTCGAGTCGGACCCCTCAGACCCCCACGCTGGCCAAAGAAAAAAAGCGGCCCCGCTCGCCGCCTTTAGATACCTGACCACCACCATCATCCACGGCGCACCTACCGTGGTGCTATGAAGTCCAAGAAGTATGCACGATAAGGAATTTCTTTTCTTCCAATGAGGCGCCGATCGGTGAAGGCGCTACCAGAGAGGGTAGCTGCGCATGACGGCGATCTGCCCAGGTCGCCTATCACGGGGTTGGCCGCCTCCACTGGATCAACTGTTGGCAATAACGTATATTGATACTCCATCCCGTGCAGGATGCCAGGCCTGTTCGAGCGACCGATCACAGCCTTGACTGGGAGGGACCGCAACATTCTCGCCGCTATCGTGACAGCATAGAACTCCAGCCAAGGCCGGGGCACTTCGAGGAGTTGGTACCGTTCATACCATCTGAACCGTCCAAGAGCGCACGCGATCATTCTCAGTTGAAAGGTGACGCCTCCAAACACAGGAAAATAGACCACCAAAGTCTTGGATACACCGTTCAGCCGACCTGCGGCTTTCCTGCTTGCTACACAGTCATCATGGGGAAATTTCACACCTCACGCATTGCGCGGGTGGCAGATAAGTTGGCTGTGGCCAGTGAGCCAGGCTTGAGCAATTCTCAGCTAATGCTTACAAATCACGACTTGAAGCCTGGTACGTCGAAGACGGAAGAGCCCCAGGTTCACAATATTGACGCAGTCCTGCAGTCGAACCTGAGCGGCGACAGTGGGGTGCTTGGAACTTTGTTGGCTTTTGGATCGCGGATTCGTTCAACATTGTATAATGAACACCGTTTCTCCCCTATCAACAAGAGCTGATGATCCATAGAACACCTGGATGATATCATCTTCCATGATCATTGGAGGCCTGTCATGGTGGCAGTCATGGCTCTGTGTGTGGTTTGGATACCTAATTGCGGCGGTGTTCATTTGCTTGACGGGACGCATTGGCTCTACATACCATATCAGCTTTCCAGTCGTCAGCAGGGCCTCGTTCGGTATCTGGGGTTCTCTGTGGCCTGTGTTCAACAGGGCTGCAATGGCCTGCATATGGTACGGAGTACAAGCTTGGATCGGCGGTACGTATTGGGCGAGAATGTTCACAATCACGTGGCGGCAGATACTAATGTTCTTCCAAGGGGAATGCGTCACCATTATGATTCGAGCGATCTGGTCCGACTACGAAAATCTGCACAACAGCTTACCAGTCAGCTCTGGGACCAATACCAGAGACTTTCTCAGCTTCTTCCTCTTCTGGCTATGTAGTCTGCCGGCGATCTGGTTCCCAGTACACAAAATTCGGCATCTCTTCACCGTCAAAGCCTATTTTGTACCTGTTGCTGGGGTCGTTTACTTTATCTGGGCTATTGTCAAAGCCCATGGCATTGGACCCATAGTTCATCAGCCTAATACTGTTCACGGCAGCGCTTTGGCTTGGGCTATGGTCAAAGGCATTATGTCATCTATTGCAAACTTCGCCACACTGTATGTCGTCATTAGCTGGCGGGAGCTTTCAAAGGGGGTGTAGGGAGCCGATCTCTAGCTGACGAGCACTATAGAATAGTCAACGATCCCGACTTTGCACGCTTCGCCAGAAAGCCAAGGGACGCACTGTGGTCTCAACTCATCACCATTCCGGTTGGATTCGCTGTAACCTCTTTCATCGGCATTATTGTGTCTTCTTCCTCAAATGTCATCTATGGGGAGCCTATTTGGAACCCTCTCACACTACTCAGCAATTTCCTGATTGGTGCCAGCTCCGGGGAGAGATTTGGTGTCTTTGTGATTGCAACTGCCTTCGCTTTGGCTCAGCTGGGGACGAACATCGCCGCAAATTCCGTCTCCGCTGGCACTGACATGACGGCACTTCTACCGCGCTACTTAAACATCCGCCGAGGTGGCTATATCTGTGCGGCTGTGGGCCTTGCTATGTGCCCTTGGTAAATTGCCAACATTAGCATCACTTCTCAAGCTCGCGCGAAGCTAACCTATGAACAGGAATTTATTGTCAAGTTCGAACAACTTTACGGTCTATTTAAGTGCGTATGCTGTATTTTTGTCATCGATCGCCGGTGTCATTATCTCGGATTACTACCTCGTACGTAAAGGCTACTACCAGATCAGAGATCTCTATAGCGCTCGTAAGGTGAGTCCCTATTACTTTTGGTTCGGCTTCCACTGGCGAGGTTACTTTGCCTATATCGCTGGGATCCTCATCAACATCGTCGGTTTCGTAGGGGCAATCGGCCGTAAAGTGCCCATCGGGGCGCAATATCTTTACAACCTCAACTTCTTCTGCGGCTTCATTGTTGCCTCTGGCTCCTACTATCTGTTGTGTCGCTTTTTCCCGGTCCCGGCGACGAGTGATCACTGGAATGAGGTCGGAGATGATATCATAGATGTTCACGTGGCATACAATGCCGCTGAATTATCGGACGAGGAAGTTGCTACAGGATCTGGGCATCTGAAGTCTCATAGTATGGGTGTGCGAGAGAGGAAGACTGCGCCAGGCCTTTAGATCTTGGCATCAGGCAAACCGCTCGACTCAGTCGCAATCCGAGTACGACGACTCCAGGCGACCCTCAGCTGCAAAAAGTCAACACCAACAGGGGTTGCAAAGAACTTGTAGTGTCTAGACGCTAAAAGGGCCCCTACTAAGTACAAGTGATCTATCTGTAGATCCATCCCTGGTTTGATGACGTTACGATTGTGATGGACCAATTCTTATATAGCCTATGTTTATAGCAATTCAGACTGTTCGAAGAATACAATCTGTCTACTGGTAGACGATCCGTGTATAGCCACTCCTGCTTTCATGGATTCAATGTTGCCTTACTCTGGTATGGCCGTTAACCAGGAGCAGCTCGATTGTGTAAAAGTACGCGAAACCCCGCCTTGTTATCGCCAGGCAAATGTCAGTCATTGTTCTACAGTCCGTCCACGCAGTTTGCAAGTGTAAAATACCATCTGCAGGTGGCCGCAGCCCGGCGCTGTCATGGCTGAGCATAACAGAAGGCAACGTCTCATCCGCAGCCGGGTGACTTCCTCGACAGCTTCGGATCCATGACTCAGCCCGCCGCTGAACATGCAGCTGTACATTCAATCGTCAGGCTACAATGCGGTGTTGGACTCGTTGCCCTCTTTGCTGCATATGAGCACGCTTCACGATAGGGCCAATGGCAACCGCTGGCCTTGCAGCCTCAGGTGTCCGACGTTCGATGCGCCATGGGATGGAGCCATAGCCTCCACCACAACCGGGGCTTTGCGCTCAGAGCTAGACAAGGATTATGGCGAAAGTGGGATGTTAGGGCCTTACTGTAACCGTTGTCACACCCAACCTGGGCGTACACTTCTTTGCATTTCGTTGTTCACCCGCTGGCCTTGCGCCGACACTCTGCTCCTGTCGATGCCATAAGTTTCATTGCTGCCTTTTGCGGCTAGGCCAATGCAGACACCGCGGGATATGGGACGATTTGTGTGCCCGGCAGAGTGTGGCCTGAGGTTCCTCGCCGCACATGAGGCATTGCATGATGGGCGGTGCTTATAGACAGGCTGATTCCCTCGCTCTCTCGCGCACTCACTTTCTGTGTACTTTCTTCTCTACCTTATCATCACCATGGCTATCGAGAGCGATCAGGCGGCCGCTCGCCCTTCGCTCTATGCACTAATAAGTCTAGCCCGCCACGTCCAGAGAGTCAGACAACTTCTCAAGGCGAGAGTTCAGGCACATAAATCGCCCCTATTGATTGATCACCGCGAGCACTTTGTGCACCTCGCATCCATTGAAGCTCAAGCGTAAGCAGAGGGGAACCCTCTCCTTAGCTCTTGAACGATCACTGACCATTGGCGTTGATAGGATCATCTCGTCGCTGAAGCGGCGTTCTGAGCGACCTCCTTCCCTCCCTCCCGTGGCGAGAAGCGCTCTTGGGAGTACAGAGAGAGGATTTATTATGTACGACACCCTCCCCGTGGTAAAGGAATTGTCGCTCATAGCAATGAACTTAGTCTTCTGCACAACCTCGACCATCAAATCGAAGAGCCCAATTGCTGTCCCTTGGTAGAAACCGCTGCAGACGAAAGTCTCTTCCTTAGGCACAACGTTCGGTATAGCAACCCGACCAACCTAGCGGAGGCCTGCAATGTGTTCGATCTATCTACGAGCCTCTTGGCCAGACTGGAGGGCATGCAAGCGGGAGGCGATAGAGTTGGCCCAACGGACTGCCCTCGTTACCATCAACAGGTCTGGAGTATCCAAGACGAGAAGACCATTGCCAACCTCGAGCATCTGCTTCGCTGCCTACAGCAGGACGCTTGGAACTCTCTTATCCAGCACTTTCTACGAATCATCAATGCGGACCGTGATCATTGGGCCAGGTACTGGCAGCAGATTGAGCAGCTCGACGATGGATGGTTCGCGGAGTGGCCGAACGGCCGTCGGCCCTTGAGTACCACGTGGCCGTGGAATATCAAACCTAGTCTAGTGATTCTGTGGGGAGTGTGCTGGATGTTCGTCTATCCTGAGCGCGATCGGCATTACGATGCTGGGAGGAACCGAGGCGGCGGACGGGCCCAGGCCCAGGCCCAGGCCTATACTCCATGTAAGTCCAACAAGTCCGAGATTTTGGATTGATGGGGATACGACTTCCCACAGCAGCTTCTTGCTAAAACAGACCGTCAGATGGCCAAGGCCTCACCGCCGCGTATTTTACGAACAATACCACGGCGGCTGGAGAGTGGCAGGCAACAGCAGGACTCGTACCAGAATTGTCGCCTGGCGCTACCTTGTCGCGACTGTCACCGGCCGCAGCAACAGCAACGGCAACGCCAAGGGCAAGATTAAGCGAGTTTTCGCCTTCGCCCGCCCAAGCGCGTCCGCAGGCGCATATGCAGTTTGCCACGCCGTACCAGGCTGAAAGTGAGTCACCCAAACACTGTAGGTACCTTCCACCTCACACGTCCACGTTGCATTCACATTTGCACATTTTGCACACCTTGCACATTCTTCTGCCTCGTTCGACTTTGATCCTTGTTTCGCCGTCTTTGCCTCGGCCCCACCTTACCTAGTCTGTCCAAGCTACCTGGACTCGTACCACATCACATATTAGTCACAAGACCCAGTGCACGTGTCATGACTAACCCTCGAGGCAGACGCTGCTTCGCCGTTGTGCTATCGCGCTCGCCCCGACGACCCTCTTGCCGCTTGCTCTTCTTATAACCCCAACAGCACCGACCTCCCTTTGCCCTGCGACCCGACCTTGACAGACTTCTCGTTTCTTCCGTCAAGCAATGATTGTCAGCAAGCGTGGCCGTCAAATATTGAAGATTGGCAGCAACTGTCTCAACAAAGTGGACCTGCACTCATAAGCCCACTGAGGAAACACGCTCGAAGGAATCAAGACCCGCATGCTTCCCCTTATCTTAACCCGTCGACCTCATACGCGCCGGAGATCGCGCTGGCCCCGCACTTGGGGGACTCCAGCCACCTTGAGGGCGAGCTCATCTCGCCAATGCATGGCACTAAGAGAAACCCGAGTCCTTATAGCGGGATTTCAGACAGCCGTCAATGCCCACCAGGTGGCCCCAGCCCGAACTCCGATCAGACTCGCAGAGCCTCCTCCATGTCTGTGGACAGTTCCCGACCAGGAGTATCACCTACGCACGCGAGAACTGAGGAGCCACCGCGGGACGCAGATGGTAACATGTTCTGCAACCATGTGGACTGTTCGAATCAGAGGAAAATCTTCCAGCGCAAGTGTGAATGGAGGTTAGTTTTGCCGCCCAATTCCCCCTCAACGAAGACAATCTTGCTGACGTGTCCAACAAGTAAACACATGGACAAGCATGAGCGGCCGCATAAGTGCACTATAGCTAGTTGTGAAAAACTACCTGGATTCACCTACGCTGGTGGACTCCTTCGCCATGAACGGGAAGTTCACAATATGTACGGTGGTCCTAAAGCTTCACGCATGTGTCCATATGCCGATTGCAAACGTAGCACAGGCACTGGCTTTACCAGGAAGGAGAACCTTCAGGAGCATCTTCGTCGTGTTCACCGAGGTGTAGAAGGCAAACTTCCCAAGCTGGAACCGGAGCAGGCATCCTCCGGGGGCCTTGGAGGCTCACGGAAACGCCGACGAGTTCCACTTGAAGAGGATCCCAACAATACTAGTGACGAGGATACCGAGGACAGGCAGGAGTCGGTGAAGCGATTAAAGCAGGACGTGGCGGTACTACAAGGAAAAGTGCAACGACTCGAAAACATGGTGATGGCCTTGATGTCTCCCAACAACCGACGCTCTTCCTGAGTTTGATCACAATGAGATGTGTTTTCTTCGTGTAAGCACGGCGTCGGGGCGTCTTTCATGTATGGCTCTCTGTTCAACCTATTGCTTCTCAGACGAGTGTGTAGAAGGCGCAATGTAAGATTAATGGCACTTATAATCAAAGAGACTGGGCTGGACCCTTAGCAGCACATTCCTTCACCAATGCTGTTATCCGGTGAATCTAAATTTACGGATCTTAGGGCTCGCTGAGATGTAGCATCATCGCGTTTCTTCCCCACTCCTCTTCGAAGTCCCTAGTCACCTTTGACAAGACAAGGGGCCCCTCCGCCCGAGGACTGCCGGGTATTCTGATGGTGTGCCTGATAGCTTTCTTCCTCGAGACTCCCTCCTCAATTTTGGGTCCTGCAGGTTCGCACCATGGCTTCTAGCATCACAGGACTGCACTTCCTACCTCCCGCATGCCAAGAACCGACGTCGGCTGATGATGAATAATTCAACCAAAGTCCCCCGTAGGCCGTTCAGCATGCGCGGGTGTAAGAATACTTGCTCTATCAAGACTGGCAGCCTAATCAGGTGATTCTATAGCACCTTGTCGAGCGGGTGCCTCCATACAGCTCTTGTTTTATATCAACCTGTGGGATTACCTCTACGGATGATCGATAGGGCTCTAGCGATCAGAGGGAACTAGGTAGTCACGGATTTGTGAGTGGCGGCAACGCCGAGGCGGTGCGCACTAACCTACCGGCGTGTTCCGGCATCGAAGCTCTCTACCCTTTCGCACAACCATTCTTAGACTTTGGATATTGCGCGAATGAATCGTGTCAAGAAGGCGGACCACTATGATCGCTGGCACCGCAATCATGCAGACGGTTCCCAACTTTTCCTACCTTGCCACATCCATGAAACCTCACAAGAAAGCAATCGCTGCGCGTGGGTGACGACTGTCCACCCCGTCAATTTGCGCAACATCGAGGTATCCCCGTAGGAAAGGGATCGCTAGGAACGCGCGACATTTATCTATTACATCAAATACCGCCACGACTATGGACCGCCATAATAAAGCCGTCGATGACATATCTACCAGTGTGCGACGGTTCTACGAGCGAAGAGAAGAATTTTGCATATTCCATGGCTCAACCAACAGTACACGACAGTCCACTGTCAGACACAATAAACTAGTTGATACAAGCCGTCTACCAAACGTCCTGAAGGTCGATACTGAAATGCAAACCGCTGTAGTGGAGCCCAATGTGCCCATGGACCGGTTAATGGAAGAGACAATAAAACATGGCTTAGTTCCACCTGTGGTCATGGAGTTTCCTGGCATTACGGTTGGAGGTGGATATGCAGGGACATCTGGCGAGAGCAGCTCTTTCAAGCATGGCTTCTTCAATCGTACTATCAACTACGTTGAGATGGTGCTTGCGAATGGTGACGTATTCACTTGCCAGACAGTGAGAAGCCCGATCTGTTTCATGGCGCGGCGGGCGCAGTTGGAAGTATGGGCGTTACGACCCTCATCAAACTCCGACTCAAGGAAGCTAAGAAGTATGTTGAGACAATGTATCATCCCACGTCAAGCGTATCTGAAGTCATAGAAAATATTGAATAGGTGACTTTGGACTCTGATCTTGATTACGTTGATGGATTCCTCTTCTCAAAGAACCAAGGCGCTATCATAACAGGCCGCTTGACTGACAACCTCAAGCACAATACCTGGATTCAGCGCTTTAGTGACGCTAAAGACCCTTGGTTCTACCTTCATGTAAAGAATCTGATTATGAAGAGGACGGGTCCCGGTACAGAAGTTATCCTGTTGGCTGAAAATCTTTTATGTTACGACCGCGGTGGCTTCTGGGTCAGATTTTCTGCTTATGAGTATTTCAAGATGCCGTTCAATGATCTTACACGCTGGTGGCTGGATGAATTTTTTGTACACGCGAATGATGTATACAGCCTTACCTGCAAGTGGATAGTCCAAGAAATATGTGGTACATGACCTGGCATTGCCGTATTCTACTGCTGAGCAATTCATAGATTATACAGACAAAGCTTTTGGAATCCATCCACTCTGGTTGTGCCCGTTATGCCAAAGCCCGTTACCAACAATGCATCCACAATCGTATCAGACAAAAGCAGATGGAAAGATGCAAAAGCCTGTGCTCAACGTTGGTCTTTGTGGATATGAGCCTTCTCAGCATGATGATTTCGTGAAGGCCAATCGGGCTATGGAGCGTGAAATCCGTGAGCTGAGCGGCATGAAATGGCTATATGCACATACCTATTACATAGAGAAGTTTTGGGAGATCTATGACCAAGAGTGGTACGATGCATTGCGCGGAAAGCACGACGTGACCTCATTACCGAGTGTCTACGAGAAACGGAGAAAGTGAAGATCGACGTTGAAGCTGAGAAGAAAGCAGCCAAACCAACTCCTTGGGACAGTTCACTAGCTACTTGGCCAATCAACGGGTTTTATGGTATCAAGCAAGCGATTGATAGTGGCGCGCACCTCCAGGCTAGAACGTCGGCGTGGAAGTCAAACGGGGAGACAGACCGCTTTGGTATGAACAGAGGATTGAGGAAGTAATAAGATAGTAATCAGATCTACGGCAAGGAGAGTGAGGGAGATATCCTCACTGAGTATAGAACTTGATATCAGTCAGTATGTAAGATCTTGTTGTGAGTGCTGTTACAGATCTTGCTGTACAAATGTATTCATGTATCAGCCTTGGATCGGCAGTCGAGTGAGTTCTACAAGACGCTGCCAAGCATAAAGCAAAGTCAAGATCAGCCATCCTTCATTCAACTTTGGCTGAGTGCATTGAAAGGTTACTGATAACACGCTTCCGAGCGTAGGTGCATAGAGCCATGTATTGGCCTCAACCAAGCAGACAAAGATGACAAGAGTTCAACAAAACCAGTAATCTCTGCTGGACTGACAGCAGGCAGATCCGCTCGCCCATGCGCGGATCAGTTCTGGGTGTGAAACATCCCTGGTGTAGCACTGATTCTATGATTTATGATCTCCGCAAGCTGACCTTGAACTGATGCTATAGGAGGGAATGGCCAAATCGTACCTGGTGGTTCTATCTCACCCCTCTTCGAACATATTCTCGTACACTCGCCTTACGTCCTCGCATACATCGGCACGGCCCTTCCAATCTTGAAACACGTACTGTATGTCACAAGCGGTATACAAGATTTCATCCCACGCAGCTTTCTCCACATCCACTCCGAACTTCTCCACCGTACCTTCGGGAGGTCCCCACATGCGTTGATTGATCTCCTTCTTCCATGTCTCTGGGAGCCTGCCGGCATTGAGCTTGTGCCTCGAGCTGTGTAGAAAGACTCGTCGTGGCCCGGGGCCCACAAGTGCTTCACCAAGAACACGAGCCCTGTAATCGTCATACGGGTCGTGCTGCACCATACCCGTGCCGTGGAAATCTCCTTTTTGATCATGCCATCCGATCGTCTCGATATTCTCGGCAACAGAGTAAAAGGGAGCACTGAGGCTCTCGGCAGCCGCCAGAAACGTCTCCTTGTCGCCCTCTCCCACCGCACCTTGGGAGAGGAGACGATAGTAATGCGAAGGACCGTAATAGTTGTAGTAGGCCACGAGCTGAAGAGTAGTCATATGTTGGCTTTTGGAGAGGAGGAGCTGGCCGGATTCCGTGGATGCACGTTCCGCTACAGATGGTATCTCGATCGATGCGATTTTGTAGAACAGTGGAGAGGCAGTATTGGCCCAGTAGTCAGGCCAGGTGACGAGGCCTCGCGAAAGAAAAGGCTCGGTTTCGAAAAGCGTCTCGGGCGCCAGAAGAGGGATCTCATCCGCATCGAGCCAAAGAACGTTGTCGAATGAAGAGTGTAGAAGCGCGAAAGCCTTTAGCTGGTATCTGGTGATGTTGTGTCGATGAGGAAATGCATCATCGAGCATATCGGTCAGAAGCAGGCAACGGGCATTCAACCTAGGCAACAGAGTCTCACACACATAGGCTTCGTACTCGCGGGGCGACTCCAGGTATACGTCGACTGGCAGGACTGACCCGGTCCGCCGTAACATCCGCAAGCAAACAATGAGCTCTGGCAGGAATTCCCCGCCAGCCGCGGTGACGATACCAGATGTGCCTGGCTTGAAGGGTGGCCGTGGGCGGCTGGAATCCTTTATCTGTGAGACGAACCAGCTATGCGCTTCCCGCAGCTCGTTCATGTCCTCCGGCGCCATACCTATCAAGTTCGGTCGGTACGCGAAGCCGGGTGAGATGTTGGCGAAGCCATTGATGGGTGCTTCGATAGCTTTGTGTGGCAACGCACATCTTGGACTGGCTTCGTTGAGGAGGCGGAGGAAGTAGGGCCAGTATTCATAAGCATGGGAAGATTGTACATCTTTGTTGATAGGGGCCTGCGCGTGCCTGCGTGGAGGAATGTGTAGATGATTGTAAAGCGCATAAAGGGAAACGAGTACGAGGAGAGCGATGAGGGCGAAATAATAGCGGGGGGGAGGACTGAGCATCACAGGTAGGGAACTTACGCATCACATGGCGTGACCTTTGTCTCGTTCGTGAAGGAGAGGCTGAAGGAAGCGCAAGAGGAAGAGAGAGTTGAAGAGAAACATGAGGAGCTCATGAGGCTCTGTGATTTATCCCTTTGAATGGCAGTCTGGCAGCCAGGCCCGTGCATTCACGCGCTAGACAGGGTTATGGCGGGGTGAGGTAGGAACATCAATTTCCAGTTTGTCTATATAGTATTACACAACAGTGTTATAACAGAAATTGAGAGGTGAGGAAAGATGTCTCATTCATTAAATAAAGAGTGAGTCTTCCTGAGGAAAATCCTGCTCTTATACATGAGCCTGATTAAGTTAAGTTAATTTACATTCAAGAGTCCTCTATTAACATCTTTCTCTTTTAATTAAATTAATCTTTAAAAAACTGACTCCTGCTTTTTATTTTTTATGTTTTTTAACAGAGAGTTATCTTCTTCTTCTTTTTTTATTAAAACCTTCAGCTTTTTAATCTTCTCTCAATTATCCTCAATGATGAACTTTAAGTAATTATGTTTATTTAATTTTTTTTTATTTCTTCATTAAGTGTATGAAGCTGTACACCATAAGTCTTGACTCCTTGGCATTGTAGCACTACTGCATGCGCCATGCAGGTCAGGCGCAGGGGGGGGGGTTTACAGAGGTTAAAGCAGAGGGGTGAATTTTCACTCAATCTTGATATATTGCGGAAGAAGCAGTTATAGAGCGCAAGAAAAACAGCTATAAACTGAAGAAAGGAGGGGATATATTTCTTCAGTTGTCTTCATAGCTAATTAGTTAGAATAGTTCATAATAATCATCATTATGGTGGTCAAATCACATGATACAGGGATTAGAATTCAAGCTCTGACTTTAGCAGAGTTGTAACAGGTGGTGTCATGATAACTGAAGTGATACTATCATTCAATGAACTACTTGATCAATGAGCTTAGGGTTAAGACCAAGTGAGGGAACTAGTAGTCATAATCTTAAGAGATTGCATTCAATACATGAGTTGAGCATGAGCTCCTAACTATGAATCTACCTGTGATTATATAGATTATAAGAGACTCCTGTACTCATTGTGCTCACTGCTGCTCACTGCGTGTATGACACAGTGAGCTCAGTGAGCAACTGAGGTAGCACTGCCTGTGCTCATCATGCTCACCTCTGCTCTCTATGTGTGCGACATAGTGAGCATGGTGAGCAGTCCCATAACTATGCGCGCACTGCGTACATGAATAGTACTATAGTACGGGAGCTGTAACACTAGCTCCCCCCTCAAGGTTTTCATCCTTGAAAACTCAAACGCTTCTATGCCTCCTCTGAGAATTTGAAAGAGACTGAACTTTACACAATGTTGTTGTACTCTTGCCTGCAAGCTTGAGCTTGCTCCTCTCATCATGTGATCATGTAAGTGATGTGTTGATGAATTTAAAGATTACCGCGTGAGTCCTGATTCTGACAAGTGTTTTACATGCATAAAGATTAAGAAGTCCTGTGACCTGACTTTCTGTGAGGTTGACTGAGACAAGTTAGAAGCTGAACTGACTTCTTTAAAGGAAAAAGCTTCTGCTGCAGCAGATGCTGTTGCTGACGCAGTGAATGTCATGACTGAAGCAGCAGTCAAACAAACTGAAGCAGCAGTCAAGCTGACTCACCTGCAGAAACAAAAGAGACTGCTACAGCATCAACAGAGAGACTTCATATCTCATGAATTCATGAACATTGAAGAGTTAAAAGCAGATGAGTGTAAGCAGGTTGAAGCTTCATCTTCAGACTTTACTTCTGAGCTGTTCAATTTCTTCATGTTGAGTGACTTAGAATGACTGAATTCCTCTGATGAAATTAACATAACTTTGTTAAACAATGAGTAAGATTTTCTTCTGATTCTCATGTGTTTCCTGCCGTGTTGTATTCTTTTCATTTGATTAAATAGTGATGCTCATCATTTATCTCTTGCTGATTTAGTATTTCCTTCATTCGCAACTTGGCAGCCCGCTCAAAAATAAGGTTTTAGTTAATAGTACTTTATGCGCTCAGAGCACTCTCTGAGCAGTAAATGAGCTCATACAAATCTTACACTTTAAATAACTATTATACCTTCATGAATAATAAAAAACTTTTTATTGAAAAGTTTTAAATCTCTTTATTCTGTACACTTTACAAACTATAGATTTCTTCATAAGTTTTAATTTGCAATAGTTATGAATTAAAAAACTTTTAACTAATTATAAATATATTAGCATATTGAATAACTATTGCGCTTTTATACTTATGATATAACTTTTAGTTTATAAGTTGTAGAGAATAAGCTATTAAACAGTTTTATAACTTGAAGTTTTTTTATAACTGTTGTTGTTAAAAAGTTACATTGATTTTAAACTTTCAGTGATGAAAATCACAACATTAATAAACCGACTTTTAATGACTTTTTGAATAACTCAATAACAACAACACATAAAAAGAAACTTTGTATAAGAAAACTCTTAAACAGCTTATTCTCTACAACTTATAAATTGAAAGTTATATCATAAGTATAAAAGCGCAATAGTTATTCAAAGTATGTGACTTTTTTTGAAAGATTTTTCGCTGTTGAAAACTTGAATTAAATATAACTTAACTTGAATTAAATATAACTTAACAACAATAGCAGTTATGAAGAAACTTTTAATTTAACATTAATAGATAATACTGTTTTTTATAATTTATGCATTGAAAGTTTCTTCATATCTGTTGAGGTGCAAAAGTTATTAAAGTGTGTAAATTTTTAAGTGGTGAAAATCTTGAAGTTCTTTAAATATTCAGAACTCAACACTTATACAGTGCTTTCAGACTCAACAAATCATGATTTTTTATTGCAGAAAAGTGAATTTTAGCAAAAGTTTACTTATTATAAGTTTTACTGTTATTATAACACTGTGTGTGTACTTGTTTAAACAATTGTTTTAATAATTATTTTTTTATCACAAAATTTTGATGTTCTGCTCAAGATTTAAGGTTGAGCTCAAAGTGCTCAGAAGGTGCTAAGAGCAGCTGTTAGCTGAGACATGAGATCAGAAGCTCAGAGCGCTCAAAGTGTTAAAAACTAACTCAAAGTTAACTTGTTAAATTGCTGATGTTCATCTGCAATGAAGTCCTTGAATCTGCTGATTTAAGTAGTGATACATGAAATACTGAATGTATCCACATGAATGGTGAAAGTGTGAGTTCATAGTTGACACTTTCTTTTTTCTTAGCAATTTGAAATGATTTTAACTTGATGTGATTCAATTTATTGCTTGATCACTTTGTTTTGATGTTGTGACATAAAAGGTATATTTTATTCCTCTCTTCAAGAGTAGGTTCTTTATCTCTTTTCTTATTATAATATATCATTAACCTTTCTGAGGCAAATTTTATGTTTCATTATAATTTCTTATGAAGGTTTTTTAAATGATTCACTTGTACTTTTGCTTTCTGTGCTATGATTGCTAGCCCCTTCACTTCATTCATAAGTGAGTTAAACTTGTAGTTAATGTAAAATGATGATACCTTGATGAATTCTGTTGTTGTTATATTGTAAGTTAACTGAGCTATCAGTAAGAGTTTTACTTAATTGATTTGTTGATAATTAATATAGCAGTGCAAGTACTGCTTTAATATTTGATTCAGGTGTTCTGTCTGTTCATTTGTCTGAGAATGATATGCTGTGAACAGCTTATGATGAATCCCTAGTTGATTCATTAATGATTTTCAAAACTTGAAGATGAAAAGTTTATCTCTGTCTGAGATTATTTCTTCTGACAACCTGTGATTGAACATTATAATTTTTAAGAACATGTATATTAGTTCTTCTGCTGATGATGACTTCTTATAAGATAAGAAGTATCTGTACTTCATGAGTCAGTCTGTTATAATAAGTATTGTGTCATATAATACTTTCATCAGGAGTTCTTTTGACTTTGATAACTTTATTATGAAGTTCAATGTGATGCTTGATCATGATTGTGTTAATGTTGATGATGATTTTAATAATTCATATGATCTGTGATGTTCTGCTTTATTCTTTCAACATGTGTCACATTTTTAAATGATCCCCTCAACTTTCTTCCTTATTCATGAGAAGTAGTATGTTCATGTGAATTGTTTTAATGTCTTCTCAACTTCTTGATGTTTATTCATCTTGTTAGAGTGACATTCTTCTATCAGTGTTTCTCATAAACTGATCAGTACATAGATTAAGTCTTGAAAAAGCAAGAGACCTTCTTGTTTTTTAAAGCTTTCATGATTATTAATATTCTGAAGGACTTGCTGCGTTAACTTATTATTCTTCAACACTTTTTGAATTCAATTTTTGAAAATGTTGTCTTCAACTTTTATTATAAAGTTGACTTCTTTATTGTAAATTATACTATTATGCTCATCCTTCTGAAGGATAACTTAATTCATGACTGATTTTTCTTTCAAGTAGTCAGCTCATCTGCTGAGAATGTTCACTTTGACATTCTCTGATCCTTTTTGATAATGAATCTTGAAGTTATATTGTGACAACTCTTCTGACCAATGAACCTGTCTCTGATTTAAGACTTTCATTGTTGTAAAGTATAATAAATTCTTATGATCTGAATACATCTGAACCTCATGCTTTGATCCTTTGAGATATACATGTCATTGTTTAAATGCATCAACAATAGTTAACAGCTCCTTGTCATGTATCTCATAATTTTACTCAGCACTTAAAAACTTTCATGAATAATAAGTTACTGATTGCAGACATCTCTTATCATTTAACTGATTAATGCATACTCTTATAACTCTATCTGACGTGTTCATCTTGAGTATAATAAGTTTCTCAGGGTTGAAACTCATGAGAATTAATTATAATGTGAAGTGCTTCTTCAACTCTTCAAAGGATTCTTGTGTTTCAGTAAATTAAATGAATTTTCAGTCTTTCTTCATCAACTCTGTTAAAGGTGCTGTGATTTTAAAATATTTTTCAATAAACTTTCTATAGAAGTTCACAAAGCTTAGGAAGGATTGTACTTCCTTAACACTTATCAGAACTGATCATTCAATTACAGATTTAATCTTCTTTGAGTTCATCTGTAAGTCTTCTGAGGTGATGATAAATTCAAGAAACTGAACTTCTTTGATGTGAAAAAGACTTTTCTCAGGCTTGATGCATAAGTCAGTGTTTTTTAATGCTTATAAAACCTTTTAAACATGTTTAACATATTGTTCCTTCATCTTCAAGTATATCAGTATGTCATCAAGATAAACAACTATGAACTGATTCAAGTATTGTCACAAGATGTTGTTAATGAAAGCCTGAAAAATTGCTGAGGTGTTGATTAATTTAAATGACATTATCAAGTACTTGTATAGCTCTGAGTGTGTTTGAAATGCTGTTTTTCATTCATCACCTTTCTTTATTCATATCTGGTTGAATGCCTCTGAGATGTTAAATTTTGTAAATCATTATGTCCTCTGAAATCTGTCCTGCAGTTCTGACACAAGTGACAGTGAGTAACTGTTTTTTATCATTATATTGTTCAGTGCCCTGTAGTCAACACACAGCCTTAATGATTCATCAGATTTTGAGACAAACAATATTGAATAATCAGCTGAAGACTGAGATTCTTAAATGAATCCTTTTCATAAGTTCTTCTTTAAATATTCTCACAATGCATTTAACTTCTGAGGTGACAATGAGTATATGAGTTACTTTGTTGACTTGCAATCTTTCATAATCTTGATTTCATGATCTCATTCTTAATGTTTCAGCAAGGTGTTTTGTTTCTTTACTGTCATAAATAGTTCTTCAAAGTCTTTATATTCTTTAAGGATAGATAACTTGATAATAAGGTCTCAGTCATCATTGACTCACTTAATTCACAATATCTTTGCATCAGGATTCTTTAATTCCTCATGCATCTTTTTCACTGTCATAGTGAAGACTTTCACTCCTTCAGGTAAGTTCAGAACTGAATATAACTTCATCAGAGTACTTTCTTTCATGAAGTATATCTCATTCTCAGCTCAATTGATCAAAGGATTAACTGCTCAGAGTTAAAATATACTTAAAACTATGTCACTTCCTGACTGCTTCATGATGTTAAAATTAATTTTCTCTCAGTGTTGATTGATTTGAACAGGTATCAGAACAGTTTCTTCATTCACTCATTCATTGTTGTGTTTCATAAGAATCTCATTAAACTCTTGAAGTAAATAAGAATTACACTTCTCTTGAATTTCTATCCTGTTCATTTCTGTGAACTGTGAATTCAAGAAATTCCCTGTACAGTCATTGTTGATTAACAGTCTGACTGAGTGACCTTTCACTTTAACTTAAACATGAAAATTGCTTGCATCTTCTGTGACAGTGATTTCTTTAGCAATCACTTCTTCTGAAGGCTTCAAATCAAGCATCTTCAGAGACTTCAGGCTTGAAGAGCCTTCTAGTTTTTTGAACTAAATGAGAGGAATCTCAGATTCTCTCTTACATACTTGAGGTTCTTTGAGTCAACTTTTTTGTCTGAATATCACACTGAGTTCAGTTTCAAGTATTTACTTCAGAGTTCTCAAACTTTCCTTCATAATTTCCTTGAGATGTGTACTTCATCAAGGGTAATGTACCCTTCTTTGATGATGAACTTAAAACCTTTTAATGATGTTTCTTTGAGTATATTCTGATAATTTGTATTTTTAATCTCATCTTTCTTAGTGAATGCATTTTTAATTATTCACAGGATTCACTTCTGCAACTGTTTTACATGATTTTCATAATTCTCAGAAGATCTTTTCATCACTTTAAATACTTCTTCATAAGTTTTTAATCACTGTTCTTCATGAGTAAATGCTTAAATGTCATCATTCTTTTCAATGAATTCTCTTGAATCTTCAAAGTTAATTACCTTCATGAAGTCTTCCTCCTCATTAGATGAGGGCATTATTTCATCACTGTCAACATAATTATCTTCTTGATTAAACTGTTTTTATTAATCTTACTGCTTTTTTAAGCTCATGACTTGATCCTGATGAGAGATCATGACATAAACTTTCATCTTCTTCAGTTGACATGAAAATCATCTGAAGTCATTTTTATCACTCTGATGTGCATGACAGTCATCATCATAACATGCTGTTTAAAACATAATGTTGTGACTTTTCTTGTCCTCTGTCTTTCATGTGATGATGTATGTTTTTCTTGATTGAACAGTCTTTTCAGGGACTCAACAGTCTCAGGTAAAATGTCTCAGCTTTTCACAACTGTAATAATTATTCTCATGAGGTTTTTCTTTCTTTGCTGATCTTTTCTTTCACTGAAAATGATTCACTTGAGTAGCTGCATCAATTTTCATAAGTTGAGGATCATAGTAAAGCTGATTATTATATTGATACTCATGATTCTTCTCAGCCTTTCTGTAAGACTATAGCGTCCCTTACTAGAAAGGGAAGTATAGTCAAGGTTCATGACAGCATGAGATATAAATGTATAGAGGTTATATGATCCTAATTATATAAAACTAATAACTAAGGAATGAAGGTGAGATCAAGCAGTGCAGAGTTTTCATGTGACTCACTAACACTGTCAAGCCGCTTGTAGGGTGCATGCTTTACATGAGTCTCAGATTGTCATTAACCTGTGACAATTGCCTCCCCCCTATGCGGCAGCCCTTCAGCACAGAAAGGTGAGTGACTGATAGAAGGCTCAGTTAACAGTTGAATCAGTGATGCAGTGCTGACACTGATTAAGGGAGATGAAAGTGAGGTGAGCTTGTCACATGACAGTGAAAACTCTGAGGAGTGAAGAGGCAGCAGTGAAGTCATGACAGCATCAGCATGACAGCGCTATGATAACATAATCAAGGCCTCAGGTGATGATATCACAACAAGAGCTTTAAAATATAAATACTGTCATCTCCTCAGCCTTCTGTCATCAACTTTTGCCAGAGCAGCATCTCATCACCACAACATCATCAACACACCCTCAAAATGCATCAGCTTCATCATCACAACATCAGTCACTATGCCTGTAAGTCAGAGAAGCTGACTCTGCAGATGCGCTTTTAATGTGAGTCATTGTACAGCACTCACTCATTGTCAAGTGCTCTGCTGAACCTCATGCACATCTTATCAAACCTTTCTGTCTCCGTTGTTCCCGTCGCTTCACGGATGATATGACTCAGGTATGTGACGTCAGGTCAAATGTTAAGTGCACATATTACATAAATCTGCACAAAGCTTGTCTTTCAGTAAGTTTAACCTGCTCAACTGTTGCACCTCACTGATAATTTAAAGTTCTCACGTGATTTACCTGCAAGGTAAACACCCTCATACACTTAATTAATAAAATTAATATTAATGCTCCTCTGCCTGCTCTCCTGACTGCTCTCAAGGCGCGTCAAAAGTGCTATAACAAGAAGATTACAGCACATCTCTGTGTTGCTGACTGTCATCAAAAGTCATTCAAATTGAAGTCTGTCATCAAGATCAGTCTCCTGCTGCTTGAGCAGCTTAAGTGCAGCAACAATGCACTCAATGATATTTTAAATATCATGTGATATTCAGTTTGATCCCCTTCTCTTCACCTCTGACATGATGATTATGAACAGCTAATGTGCATCCTCTTTTAAAAGCATTTGCCTGTCATTGTCAACAATAATGATGACAATGATGATGAAGATTTCTCTTCTTTCAAGTCAGAGGGGTCAGAGGAACTGAAGAAGGATGATGAAAAGAAGAAGAAGAACAATGATGATGAGGATGAGTAAATAATGTTTTGTCAGCATTTTGCTGATCTTGTATGATAATTTCTTTTTCCTTCAGCCCTGATCAGGTACACTGTTATGACAGTAATAATATTGTGTTTCTCTTATGCCTTGCTGATGATTCATCTTCTTTAGTGAACTTGTCATCCTTGACCCTTGCTGTAGATCATCTATAAGGCCTTAATAAAATCTGTAAAACCCCTTGAGGAAAATCAGGAAAGAGTGTTTTTATGACATCAGTTAAATCTTTCTAAATCACTTCCTTTTACACTCATTTAGTTCATTGTTAAAGGCTGCTCATATTTTCTGCACATCTTTTAAGTTCTTTTTTGACACTCATTGATTATATTCTTCTGATCAACCCTTTCATCTCACTTTGTACAGGATTTCATTCCTGAATTTTCAGTGATTTAAAATCTCTTTGACTTCATATTCTTCTTCATCATCAATTAACTCTGAAGGCGGCAGCAATGATTTAAAGTTGTCATCAGCTCTGCACTGATATGACTTCAGGTAAAAGACATGAAAGACATTATGAATTCAATAAATGAGTGATAAAATTAACCTGTAAGCCTGCTTCTCTATTAAGTCTTCAATCTGAAATGATTTAATGAATTTGTGAGACAGTTTCCTGCTCAAGCGCTTCTGTCATAAGTTCTTCATGAATAACATTATCAAGTCTCTCACATTATAAGTCTTGAGTTTATGTTTAACATCATAGTATTTTGCCTGAGAATTAACTACAATTTCTCATCATTGTGACAGCACTTCCTGTATGTCATGAAATCATTTCACTTAATCTTTAACTGCAGGTACCTCTTCTTTCCTGAAGTCATTCTCAACTTCAAATCTTACTTTTGAATGATAAGCATACATGACATAGAAAGAGCTGCACCCTATTGATGCCTGCATTCTGTTATTGTAAGTGAATTCTGTCAGGGGTAAAAGGTTCATTCAGTTGTCTTGTTCATCTGAGCAATAACAGTGAAGGTAATGTTTCAAGATTTAATTCTGTCATTCTGTCTGTTCATCTGTTTGCGGGTGAAAGGCAGTGCTTAGCTGATGCTTCATCCTTAAATAATAGCACATTTTCAATCAGAAAGCGCTTGTGAAAACTGATCCTTGATCAGAGACAGCCCCTTTCAGTACATCAAATCAGCATATTATTTCCTCATAGAACAAGTCAGTCAACTCTGTTGCTGTAATCATTTTCATGGTTTGAATATACTGAGTCATTTTTGTATACTGATTTATAATCATTAAGATCACATCATACACGCAACCCCTGCGTTTACTTGACGGCAAGTCAGTGATAAAATTCATGATGACTTGCTGTCATGATTCTTCTGGCTGAGGCAACGCCTGTAGCTCATCATAAGGATGATGTTTAAGCACTTTCACCCTTTGACAGATGTCACATGACACAACATAGTCTTTAACATCTTGACTCATATCAATTCAATAGTATTTGCAGTCAATCAATTTAAGAGTTCTTTCTACCCTGAAATGCCCTGTCAAGGCATCATCATGATGACGTTTCAAGATCTCTGCTCTTACAGACTCTTCTTTCAGAATGTATATTTATTCCTCATGAAATAGAAGGCCTTCAGAGTCAAACCTTCAAGAACTTTCAGCTTTAGCCTTGCACTTCACTGATGTACAGTCAGCGTTGCGTGTCGCTTCTACAAATGAATCATCATTTTGTAGAGTTCAAATCAAATCCCTTAAAAGTAAACTCAGGCTTTCATCAGCTGTTTCATGAATGACAAGATCTCTTATCATCACATGTGAAATGAGTTGTTTGCAATCAACAGTTTCAGTGACAGGGTTAAGCTGTTTCACAGTTATGTCACAGTCATTATGAGCAGATGTTTTGCTGTCACTTCTTCAGCATTCTTTCTGAAGTTTAAGGTCTTTAATCTCAGTCATTCTCTCTGCTCCTGTGAGCAGCTGCCTCACAATAGGGGCATATCTGAGTGAGAATATGTTCACAAGAGTGACTAACTTTCTCTGAAGTGTTGAGAGTAATTTCTTCATAGTTTCACTCATCTTTTTGACATCCCCGTAGTCTGATCACCTTGATGGCGCGTCAGCAGGGTTGGTCTTTTCAGACTGATGCAGAATATTAAAATCAAAAGCAGTGAGCTTCATTGCTCATCATGCTTGCTTATCATTCAATTCCTTCATGTTCATAAATCCTCATAAATTGTTATGGTCAGTCAATACCTCTATGATATGACAACTGCCTTTGAGGTAGTGTCATCAGTGTTTAAACATCATAATGATGGCAAGGAGCTCCTGATCATGAGTTTCATATCAGATCTCTGAAGGAGACAGCTTTCTCAATCAAAACACAACTGAATGTCACTGTCTGTTATTCAACAGCTGAGACAGGATGCCAGTGAGCTCAATGATTGACACATCAGTTTTCACCTGTATTCATAACTTCAGATCAAAGTGAACCAGAATAGATGTCATCATAAAGGCTTCATGAAGGCAGTCAAACACCTCCTTTGCATCACTTGAGAATTTAAAAGACTCAAACTTCTTTTCATCCTTGCTACCTTTCATAAGGTTTGTCAAGGGGGCCGCAACTTGTGAATAGCACTTAATAAAGCGTTTATAAAAGTTCACAAAGTCTAGGAAGACTTGTACTTTCTGAAAAGTCCTTGATACTGATCAGTCTTGTATGATGTTCACTCATCACAGATTCATGGCTACACCTTCAGTTGTGATAACAAACCCTAGGAATTTCACCTTGATAATGAAGAATTCACACTTCTTAGGGTTCATGTAGAGTTGAAATCAGCAGAGTCAGTTTAACATTTACTTAATGTGCTCTCAGTGTTCTGCTGATGATTCTGAATATATAAGAATGTCATCTAGATAGACAACACAAAAGACATTCACAAGCCTCATTAACACTCAGTTGATGTAAGCCTGAAATGTAGCCGGCGCATTTGCCAATCTGAAAGGCATGATCATATACTTAAAGTGACTGTAATGAGTGCAGAACACTGTTTTCCACTCATCACTCTTCTTGATGCAGATACAGTGATAGGTGTTCTTCAAATTTAGCTTCATAAATAGCTTGACTTCACTAAGCTGATTCAACGTTTCACTTATAAGAGGTAACAGGTGCCTGTTCTTGATGATCACCTTGTTCAACCTTTGATAATCAACACATAACCACAGCCCTTCATCTTTCTTTAAAACAAAAAGAATGAGTGCTCCTGCAGGGCTCATGAAATGATGAATTCAACCTTTCATTAAGGTGTCATTCAAGTATTCTCATAGCACCCCTAATTCAGTATTGAAGAGGTTATACAAAGGATCATAAGGTGAATCTGTGCTGTTCAGATCAATTGCATGATCACTGATCTTGTGAGGTGAAAGGAGGTCAGCATTCTCTGTTGAGAACACATTCACATAATCAGTGTACTCCTCAAGTAGAGCTTGTGTTATTTCAGTGCTTTGTATGCGCACCTCTGATGCAGCGTCATCACTCAGACTGACTCATATCAGAGTGTAAACAGCAGAGTGATCTTGAATCTTTCTTATGAATTCATCAGGTGACTGTAACTCAATAAACTGCTCTTCAATGTTGAAGCGCCACACCTTCATTCCACAGTTGATTCACACATGTTCAGTCTTCAATGTGAAGAGTTCAAGAATAAGGGGTGATCCTGACTTATTCAATGCATAAAATACATGTTCACATTCATGAGATTGTCCTCAACTGTCAGTAAGCTGATAACACACATGATAAGCACTGAAGCAGTAAGCCTTCTGATCATTCAAGAATTAAGGTTGAGGCAACAAGCCCTTCATACAAGTCAATTGATGCTCAATAACAAAATGTTGTGAAATCACATTGACTTCAGCTCCCGTGTTCAATAAGGCTTGCATGAGTATGACATCATCATTGTGAAGAACTTGTTCATCAACAATTAAATTAAGCTCTGAGGCTACTTTTGTTCAGTGCTTCAGCAGTGCAGAGCCTTCACTGAAGTGTTCTCATTTTTTGATGCTGAAACAGCTGCAACCAGGGTCTTATTCAAGTTTGAGTTTTTCACAGACTGTGAATAATCAGGGGAATAATGTCCCTTCTGATTGCAATTTCAACAAGTCACATGTGATAAGTTCTTTATTTCAGGAGCCTTCACTGATCTGCTTTCACATTTATTATCTCACTTGCTCTTCATCTTGCTCTCATCAGGCTTATGATCCTTATTCTCTGCAGGCTTTGATGATGACTCAGGTTTGCAGCTGAAGGTAGCTGTCATATTAGGATTTGCTTTCAATTTCATGATGCCTCTCAAACATAGATTATTCTCCAGGCGTGTGGTCAAAGTGATGATTCTTTTTTGAGTTGTGAGTAGGTCCTGATAATTCATCAAGGCTGCATGAACCTCAGGCTTCAATTTTGTGAAGAAGTGAGTCTTCATGTGCTCTTCACTGTAGAGAGGTAACTGAGCTTTCAAGGTGCTCAAATAAATATAAAAAGCTTAAACTGATTGATGAGGTAGTTGAACAGCATCATTATACAGCTGAGTGATGTGAAGATGAAAATTCACAGGGTCCTCAATAATGTTGAGCAGGAATTTCATAAAATCATCTCAGGTAATAGTGAAATAATCTTTAATCTCATCATCTCACAGTCACGCCTCCTTGAGTTCACTCTTAAGATATTGCATGACGTAAATCACCTTATCCTCCTCATGAAGGAAATCAGTTGAGTTAAAATGAAAGATATTTCTTGCATCTCATATTCAATTCAGGTGCTCTTTCATGTTCTTGTCATGATATAGCAGCAACTTCTTTGCCTGAATCCTTGATCATACATTTCATATTGGCAGCATTTCATCAGTGCGGCGCTTACTCATTATGAACTCAGCGTTCATAAAGTTGAGGAATCTCTCAGCTGAGGTATCAACATGAGTAGCAGGATCTTTGAGTAGGTTGACTTTCAGTGTCAGAACTTTCATTCAGAGCTGCTGCAGCTCTTGTTGCTTAAGAAGTTCATCTCACTGTCATCTCACTTGTGTGATCTCATCATTAATGTTGCACACTGTTTCACCTGAGAATCCTCCGCTCATGAGGTTCACTTCACTGATGTCAGAGGAAATGAGTGATGTTTCATGATTATTTTGTTGATTCTTCATCATCATGTCTTGTTCTGCTTCAGAAGTTTAACGTAGTTGGTTTCAAGTCTGCATCTTATCTCAGGCCATCATCCTTTGAAAGGTAGAGTTATTAGAACTGTAAGATTATAGCATCCCTTATTAGAAAGGGAAGTATAGTCAAGGTTCATGACAGCATGAGATATAGATGTATAGAGGTTATATGATCTTAACTATATAAAACTAATAACTAAGGAATGAAGATGAGATTAAGCAGTGCAGAGTTTTCATGTGACTTGTTAACACTGTCAAGCCACTTGTAGAGTGCATGCTTTACATGAGTCTCAGATTGCCACTAACCTGTGACACTTTCATGATACAAGAATCTTGTGACTCTTCTTCAGACTTCATTTGTAAACTCAGTTGTCAATGATGATCAATCATTTGATCATTTCTGAAAGCATGATAAGGTGTGTGATTTTAAAGATTTCATCTTTCATCACATCCTTCAATCCCTTATAATACTGCACTGTCAAAGCAGTATCATTTTAATTCATATGCAAGATGAGTCTTTAAAAGTTTATCATGTACATAGCAGCTGCTCCTTTTTGCTGAATAATGCAAATCTTTCACTTCATCATTCTCTTTTCATCAACTGTTTTAAACATTATTCTTATTTGCTTCTTGAACTTCTTTAACTTGTGAAAGATTTCATTAATTAAGTCATCCTGATCTTCACTCTTGTTGTCAAGGTAATCTCAGAGGATAAGTTTAAATCAGTTTAAAGCATCTGATCTCAGAAATGAAAAGGTGAACAACATCTTTTCTGATTTAAACATGAACAAAGACTTGTTGAACTGCAGGTACATATCAAGCTGAGTGAAGAATAAGTTTAATAATCTTCTCTCATCAAGGAACTTATTCAGTAGGGGAATCTTAACTCAGACTACTTTGTTGAAGAAGTGTTCAATGACTGATTCTTCTCTGTCAGAGGATTTGAACATCATGAGACTGATGAGTCAATTCATTGCATGACTGATACTCTGTAAATTAATGCTCAAAGTGTAACAGGTGATGTCATGATGACTGAAGTGATATTATTATTCAATAAACTACTCAATCAACAAGCTTAAAGTTAAGATCAAGTGAGGAAATTAGTAATCATAATTTTAAGAGATTGTATTTAATACATGAGTTGAGCATGAACTTCTAACTATGAATTTACCTGTGATTATATAAATTATAAAAGATTTCTGTGCTCATCATGCTCATCACTGCTCACTGCATGTATGACACAGTGAGCTCAGTGAGCAACTGAGGTAACACTGCTTATGCTCATCATGCTCACCTCTGCTCTCTATGTGTGTGACATAATGAGCATGATGAGCAGTCTCATAACTATGCATGCACTGTGTACATGAATAATATTATAATACAGGAGCTGTAACAAGAGTATGATGCTTTTACAGCAATTGTGACTGACATAACTGACTTATCTGCATGATCAATAAATCACCTAAAGCAGACTGCTTAACAGCATGAGTTTGAATCAGAGAAATTAAAGGTTATACTCATCAAATATGTGAAGAACACCTCTCAATCTGAACATTTTAAGAAAATAACCTCAGAGCAGGAGAAGGATGTTGTCAAGAGAATTAAAAAAAACTGTTATAACAGAGAGATGTTTAATGTTGAATTAAGTGCTGTATTCAAGCTTTCTCTTATGTCAGTGCTTTAAATTCTTCATAAAAGCAGACTTCATAAACAAAAACTGACTTGAAAGTCTGATTTAACACAAGACATGTGAAATCATCACCTTGCTTTCACTGAAGCTCACAAAGACTGAATCATAAAGAACTGAAAATGAGTCATATGAAGTGATGAAATCAACATTATACTGAATCATTAATGAGAGAAGATTAGAGTTTAATGTACTGCTGAGGAACAGTATGATCAGACTTGCATTCAATGATGATAAAAGAAAATCTCTGAATTCATGTGATGATCCTGCTTCTCATATGACAAGAAAGAGCTCTTTCATATATGACAGTCAGAGACAGCTGCTGAGAAGAAGTTTATCAACAAAGAAATAAAGAAAATGAATAAAGCGCTGAAATCAAAGGTCAAAGAAGACTGAGAGATTACAATAATCATGAGAAGAATGAATTTAATCTGTTTTAAAAAGTCTCTTAAATGAGCTTCTACCTGAAAGTTCAATGAGGCAAATGAAGCAGTTGTACAGAAGAAAGGAAAGAAGAATATTAATTAATGATGATATCAGTAGCATATTCTTAAGAACAAGTTTATACCTTTTACTTAAAAATGTGCCTGAAGTCACCCTGATACTCTCATTCAAGAAGATGAAGCTTTTAGTTACATGTTCAAACATCAGTGATAAATTTTTATAAATGCTGAAGTTCTTCACCTGATATGATCAGGCAATTCTTTAAACTTTAATCTCATTGAGCCCTGCTGACCTTGAATGAAGTATTGAATCATCAAGAAAGGAGCTCTCTGTAATCATATTATTATTAATAAGACATGAATGAAAGCCTGAAGAGACCTTGAGCAATGATGAATTCAACATTGAATTGAATAAATTTCTAAGCATATTCAGTGAATTATTGAGCTGAAGGGTGGTAATGAGTATCAGGAGAATCATGTGAATGAAGATTCTCATCCTCAAAAGATTAATTGATGACAGATTAAGACTTCAGATTCTGTTGAACAAGTCAGTTAAAATCTTGAGTCAGTTGAAGTTACTTTTTTTTCTTCTTCTTCTTCATCTTTTTCTTCATCTTTTTCTTTTTCTTCTCTGTCTTCTTCTTTTTCATCAAAGTCACAATCATCTTCTTCTTCATGATGAAGATGAGCTCCTAAAGTCAGAGCAGCATCAACAACAGCAACAAGAGCTCAAATCTGCAAGAGTGATTATTTACATGAGGGCAGTGAGGTCCTGAATTAATTTTAACAGAACTTTGTTGCCTGAGGCTTACTCAGAATTTTGAAGGGGGGGAGGGTCATGATGATGATGACAGCAGCATTGATGAGCCAGCTGTTATAAAAGCAGCAACAGCAGTGAGGCAGTGAAGCAGCAGCAGGGAGATGATGACAGTAAAGCTTAAATTCATGATCTCTATAAACATGTTAACATGCTTAGAATATGTTGAATTGACTCACCAATTTAATAACAAAAAGCAGTTTGATTTTCATGATTTTTGAAAGAATTACTTTATTAGACATAGCGTAGACAGCAGAGAGCTATGCATGCATCAAAGCATGCATGCAAGGTGATGCATACATATTAAGACATGAGTCAAGACTTATGATGTACAGCTTCATATGCAGTTTAAGATTATAACATTATGTAGTTTTACATATGTGAGGTATTTACTACTTTAAGTCAACTTATTTTGTCAATTTCTTTTGCAGCTATTATTGATATCAGAATTATATATTTTTAAATATTTCTTTTAATATCTTTTCACTTTACTTTCTAATTTTCATCTTCAACCCCCCTTAAAAACTAATTTCATGTAGTTATTTTTGTTTGTTTTAAAAATATTAAAGTATTTTTAATTCATTCCTTTGTACATAATAATGACTATAATATTAATTGTGTAAATTTTATTTTTTGCATTTTCTGTTTCAGCTTCTGCTGCTCTTATTTATATTGTTTACAATTTAATAATAAATACCCTGATGAGTGTTCTACCTTACACTGAAAATTGTCAGGACTATGCAGATTATGAATTAATGCATATGTTTTAACAGCTGACATTTAGCTACAGAGAAGAATTCTAGTCTAAGGAGCAAAAGAAAGAAAAAGCATGAAGATTAAAGCTTTTGTGTGCATATTAAACTCATTAGTCTAAATTGCTGCTAACTCATTCAGTCATTCAGCGCTAACTCATTCAGTCATTCAGTTCAGTTCATTATTCAGATCATTCAGATCATTCAGTTCAGTTCAATGTTTAAGTGTAAACTTGACACTACCTTCTTCTCTTTTTAGTGAGTTTCATGAGCTGATCATCTACTTTTCTGCTTTGTCATTGATATATTCAGTGGCCCGGCCAGCTTATTTGAGTATCACTCATGAAATGCCTCTTTCAGTTCAGGTGAGTGTTTGAATTCATCAGTGTTGTATCAGATCTTGTCAGATGAGTACTTTTTTTATGTCACTCTGTACTGTAGTCTGTTTTTTCATCAACAGTTATTATTAATTTGTTTAACTTCTTATTTCAGTTCAGCCTGTTCAGTTATTACTGGTGGCGGTGATGACTCAATTTGTTCAGGCAAAGGATCATTCACAGTGAGTTATAATAAAAAGGTGTGAAAGACAGAGTGTATCTTCATTGACTCAAGCAGTTCAAGCTCATATGCTTAAGTTGATACTTTCTTCTTGATTTGAAAAGGTCCTTTGTTCTTGTGATTCAGCTTTTTAAACAGGTGAGTCATTCAAATGTTTTTTGTTGATAATCATATCAAGTCACTCACTTGATATGCTGAGATTAATATTTAAATTTTATTTGTGAAGTCTTCTTGCTGAAGTTGTGCTGTTGTCATGTTTTCTTGTAACATCACATGTAAAACTTTCATGTGATTTGTTATAAAATCAATCTTTTCCTTCAGAATTTGTTCTCTTGTCAGCAGAGGTGAGGTGATCAATCATTTAAAGTTAAAACTCATTCAGAGGTGATAACTCTTATTCACAAAGAATGATGAAACTTTGATGAAGTCAGAATCTGCATTGTTGGCTGTAAACTCAGTCATTAACAGTCATTTTGCTCAGTCATCTTGCTGATAGTTCACAAATGCTTTAAGATATCATTCAACATTTGCATTCACATTTTCAGACTGCTCATCTGTCTCAGGGTGAAAAGTGATTGAAGGTTTCAATTTAATTTAAAGTCATTTGCACAGGTATTTTCAGAGTAATGCTATAAATTGTGATCCTCAGTCTGATGTAATTGTCTGTGATAATTCATAAAATCTTCATACATTGTGAAGCAATAATTTAATGATGTATTTTATTAATGTTCTCTCATTCTTATCTGTTGAACAAGGGATATAATGTCTCTCCTTGATTAATTTATAAATGACTGTCAGGATTATGTTGAATCCTTTGTTTTCAAATAATCTGATAATCAAGTTGAGTGAAATATCTTGTCATGAATGACTTGAAATTAAAAGTGATTTCAGGGCTTCTTGATACTGCTCATTCATGTTCTTTGTTCAGCAGCACATGTGGCAATTTCAAATAAAATGACTTATTGTTCAGTTCATTCAGGGTCAGTAGTAGAAGCATGCAAGCAGTCTCAGAGTCTTTCAGTATTTAATATGTTTTATCATCAGCTGTTCATGAGCTTCTTGAATCAATCATTGTTGTAATTTGTTTTAATTCAGATTATTATTAATGCCTGAGACTTATATATGTTTTTAATAAAGCAGTCAGCCTGCATCCTCAATGCAGTCATTAAGAAAGATCTTTGTTGAATGTCTTGCCTCAGTCTGTAATAAGCTTAGAATTTCCTGGCAGAAATCATCTGCTTTCACATAATAAATAATCAACTCATTTAAAGTTTCATTTAAGATTTGTTCAGTTGATTCATTCAGAGCCTGTTCAGCTGATTCATTTAAAGCTGATTCATTCAGAGCTGATTCATTCAGTTTTAAAAGATGAGGAGCTTTTTCTTTTTGTTTAATAATAATGTATGAGTTTAAGCAGCAGCTTGATAGCATGATTTAAGATTAATATCATAATTGCTCATCATTCTTGTTCTTCTTTAGTCAGTCATCTGAGTGTTTAATGAATATATTCACCTTTTCATTCTCCTTGCCTGTTTGATATGTAATCACAAAGTTGAATTATGAGAGAAATTCAGCTCATTTGACTTGTCTGTGAGTCAGTTTCTTAATCATTATAAAGTACTTCAGGACTTTATAATCTGTTAAAATTTAAATCAGATCCTTTGTTTCTGCTAGTTCAGCATGTCATTCTTTTAAACTTTAAATGATAGTCAACAATTCCTTGTCATAAATTTCATAATTGCATTCAGCTGGTATGAGCTTTCATCAGCAATTTAGCAAGTTAGCTTTGAGTTAATTTTTAGCACTTTGAGCGCTCTGAGCTTCTGATCTCATGTCTCAGCTAACAGCCGCTCTTAGCAGCCTCTGAGCACTTTGAGTTCAACCTTAAATCTTGAGCAGAACATCAAAATTTTGTGATAAAAAAATAATTATTAAAACAATTGTTTAAACAAGTACACACACAGTGTTATAATAACAGTAAAACTTATAATAAGTAAACTTTTGCTAAAATTCACTTTTCTGCAATAAAAAATCATGATTTGTTGAGTCTGAAAGCACTGTATAAGTGTTGAGTTCTGAATATTTAAAGAACTTCAAGATTTTCACCACTTAAAAATTTACACACTTTAATAACTTTTGCACCTCAACAGATATGAAGAAACTTTCAATGCATAAATTATAAAAAACAGTATTATCTATTAATGTTAAATTAAAAGTTTCTTCATAACTGCTGTTATTGTTAAATTATATTTAATTCAAGTTTGCAATAG
>KK106981.1:9876431-9986968 GCA_000611775.1 Umbilicaria muhlenbergii
CGGCTTCCAAAACGGCTTCCAAAATGGCTTTGATGACGGCCTCAAAAAATAACCTTGAAAATAACTTGAGAAGGCGCCTTTTGAACTGACTTTTTTGACTACCATAAAGACTACCATAACTATTTGTATGTACTGGGTTAACCCAGAATTTTCTGGGTTTGGGTTAAATGGGTTGAGTTTTTTCTGAGTTGAGTTTCAACATGTATAACCCACCCCAAAACCCAACCCAAACCCAACCCAAACCCAAACCCACTGGGTAAAACCCAACCCATGGTGCAGCGTAGTTATTTAAAGTGTAAGATTTGTATGAGCTCATTTACTGCTCAGAGAGTGCTCTGAGCGCATAAAGTACTATTAACTAAAACCTTATTTTTGAGCGGGCTGCCAAGTTGTGAATGAAATTATTAAAGTTACAATACATAAGACCTGATACATGTACAATCAACTCATTAATCACATTGCAGATCACTGCTGCTGAGTGCAGTTAAAAATCACTCTCTGAAAGCATGAACTGATCACTGCTCTGAAAGCCTGCCAGGATAAGTTGAGGGATTATTATGAGAATTCACAGGCAAGTTAATGATGAATTTATAATCTTGCAACTGTTTTAAACCTGTCATGTAAGATGATTAAATATAAGATAACTTCAATGCATATATCTGCTTGATCATGACTAATGCATCATAAGGGAAGGAAGTAACAAAATCTTAAGAAATTAAATGAAATCAACAATTTCAAGATTACTATGATTTATATTACTTAAAATATGAGAGTCTGACTATGAACTCAACTACTGCTGCAGGTCAGTCACAGAATATGAATCTTAACACATTAATTAAACAGATGAAGCTGAAGAATCAATGATGAACAGATACTTAAAATGATATTTTTAAATATCTTTTCATGTCAATTAATTATGTCAATGATTCACTAAAGGTAATGTTCAAAGGTAATGCCAGTATGAGGCTTAAGTTAATTACATCACTAGATGTGAAGTGTCAACTACAGTGATCTTAAAGGTCTCTCTTAAATGACAAGAGATGTTCTTGCTGTATATGCCTCTGAAGTAAGTGTGAAATACATCTTCAATATGATTAAAGACATCTGCAATTGACAGTGTGAACATCTGAGTGCTGAGATTATACATATGCTCTGTTTAATCAAGTATTATGAATGAAACACCTTGTTGAATGACCTTGTTGATGATGATGACAATGATGAGAAAGTCAGCATCTCTGAAATCTGAGCTCAAGAAGCCTCTGTTCTGAATGAGTTAATTATAACAGATGATGAGAAGACTTATGAGTTCATGAAAACATCTCAATGAAGGAAGCTTACTTCTGTTAAGTGTGAAGCAGTGATAATGAACAGTGATAATCATGATGAGTCTGACATGAATGATTCAGATGATATGAGAGTAGATGAACTTGCTGATATGCATTAAATGAGGGTGAAAACAGAGCAAAGTGATGACTCAGACATCTTTATTATGATTGAAGATGTATTGAAGGGCAGAGGGCAAGATGATTTTAATATGTTTTTATCATCTGATGACCTGATGACCTCCCTCACTTCAGCATGAAGGAGTGAAGCTCAGAGAAGATCAACTGCAGTCAGTTAAAGCAAGCAATTTATGAATTCAACATATGAATGACACATCATTATCAGCATCAGTCAATCAGTATTGCTGTCTGCAGATTAATGTCAAGTTATGTTATGAGATCAGTTACAGATACAGTCTGCAAAGTTAAAAAAAATATACAGTCATCACAAATTCTAGATAAACATTACCTTTGAGTATTACCTTTGAGCATTACTTTTTTAGCATATCATGTTTTTCTTCATGTTTGCACAGTGCTTACAATGTATAGTATCAATCTTTGTGGATTAATAATTCAATTAAAAATATGTAAAAGTATTCAATTATCACAATACCTGTCTTTGATAACAACACAATGCAAAGCTGTGATAACATGAGAAGAAAAGTGATGTTATTATTTATATTAAACTTACTACTGTTATGATGACTAAGCAATTTTAACTGTATATGATTAATTCAGTGTTCACATGAGTACCTCAAGGTCAACCTGATTGATCACTGAATATCAAGTTCATGAAGGGGTTGAACTCATGAGTTAAGTTTTTAATTATCAACCTGACCTGACCTGACTCAAATGACAGCTTATTAATACTGCATCAATTACTGATCTTTGTTTTCTTCTTTTGATTTAATCTTGATCTAATAAGTCTGTGACTTGACTTAAATATGATAATTTAGTTGTCATAATTTTCTCTGTCACTTTGCTTAAACAGTTTAATAATGTAGTTATTCTGTAAGCTTTTGATTTTGAATAATCTGGCTTTCTCAGCTTTTTTAAAATAACATTCATGCTTTAACATCAATATTTCAGGTGAAAGCCTGCTTGAATTAATTATTTATAAATTGTAAACATTAATTCTGATATTGCTTGATATGCTTTTTGAATAATAGCAAAGGAAATATCATCTGATTCAGATGCTTTCTTTGCAGAGGATGTAAATATAACTTGTTTAACTTCATTTTCTGTTTATGAGACTATAGCGTCCCTTACTAAAAAGAGAAGTATAGTTGAGGTATGTGACAGCATGAGATATAAATATATATGAGTTATATGATCTTAACTATATAGAACTAATAACTAAGAAATAAAAGTGAAATCAAGCAGTGCAAAGTTTTCATGTGACTCATTAATGCTGTCAAGCTGCTTATAGGATGCACACTCTATGTAAGTCTTGAATTATCATTAACTCATGACAATTGCCTCCCCTCTATGCATCAGCCCTTTAGCGCAAAAAGGTGAATGACTGATAAAAAACTCAATTAATTATTGAATCAATGACACAGCATCAGCACTGATTAAGTGAAGTGATAATAAAGTGAGTTAATCATGTGAATGTGAAAACCTTGAGGAGCAGAGCAGCAGCAGTGAAGTTGCAGCAGTGAAATCATGACAGTGTTATAATAATGCTACTCAAGTCATGAGCAGTGATATCATAACAAGAGTTTCAGAATATAAATATTATTAACTTCTCAACCTTTTGTCATCAACTTTTGCATGAGCAGTGAATTATCATTACAACATCATCACTGCACACTTAAATCACATCATCTTCATCATCACAACATCAGTCATCATGCTTGTAAGTCAGAGAAACAGGCTCTGCACATGTGTGATTAATGCATGACATCATATAATGCTCATCAATTGTTAAGCGCTCTGCAGGCCTTTATGCATGACTCATTGAATCATTTTGTCTTTAATGCAGTTATTATTTCACTGAAGATATTACACAAGTCTGTGACACACATGTGAATGTTAAATGCACATACTGTGTCAATCTTCATAAGACTTGTCTTTTAATAAATTTAACATGCTCATCTGTTGTACCTCATTAATAATTCAAGGTCCCCGCGTGGTTCATGTGCAAGATAAACACATTAATTCACTTAATTAATAAAGTTAATATTAACACTTCTTCATCTGCCCTCCTGACCGCCCTCAAGGCGCATCAAAAGTGTTATAATAAGAAAATGACAGTGCATCTTTATGTTTTCAACTGTCATCAGAAGCTCTTAAAGTTTAAATCTTTTGTTAAAATCAACCTCCTGCTCTTTAAGCAACTCAAGTGCATCAACATCACTCTTAAGGATATTCTGAATATCATGAGATACTCAGTTTAATCTCATTCTCTTCACCTCTGCTGTGAGAGTTATAATCAGTTAATGTGCATTCAATTCTAGAAGCATTTGCCTGCCCTTGTTAATAATGATGATGATGATGATGATGATGAGGATTTTTCTCCTTTCAAGGAGTCAGAGGGGTCAAAGAAACTGAAGGAGAATAAAGAAAATAAGAAGAAGAATAATAATAATAACAAAGATGAGTAAATAATGTTTTATCAGCATTTTACTAATCTTGTATAATAATTCTTTCAGCCTGCTCTGATTCACTGCTGCAGTAATAATAATATTATGCTTCTCTTATGCTTTGCTGATGATTCACCTTCTTTAATGAACTTGTCACTCTTGACCTTCATCATAAATCACTTATAAGGTCTTAATAAAATCTGTAAAACCTCTTGAGGAAAATCAGGAAAAAGTGTTCTTATAACATTAATTAAATCTTCCTTAATCACTTCTTTCTACACTCATTTAGTTTTGTGTTAAAAGTTGTTTATATTTTCTGCACACCTTTTAAGTCTTTCTTTAACACTCATTGATCATATTCTTTTTGTCAACCCTTTCATTTCACTTTGTACAGGATTTCATTCTTGAATTTTCAGTAATTTAAAATCTCTTCAACTTCATATTCCTCTTCATCATCAATTAACTTCAGAGGTGACAGTAATGATTTAAAGTCATCATCAGCTCTGCACTGATATGACTTCAAGTAAAAGATGTGAAAGACATTATAAATTCAGTAAATGAATGATAAAGTTAACTTGTAAGCCTGCTTCTTTATTAAATCTTTAATTTGAAATGATTTAATGAATTTGTGAAACAGTTTCCTGCTTAAGTGCTTCTGTTATAAGTTCTTCATGAATAACATTATCAAGTCTCTCACATTATAAGTCTTGAGTTTATGTTTAACATCATAGTATTTGACTTGAGATTTAATTACATTTTCTCATCATTGTGACAGCACTTTCTGTATGTCATGAAATCATTTCACTTGATTTTTAGCTGCAGGTACTTCTTTTTTCTTAAAGTCATCCTCAATTTCAAATCTTACTTCTGAATGATAAGCATACATGACATAAAAAGAGCTACACCTTATTGATGCTTGCATTTCATTATTGTAAGTGAATTCTATTAAAAGTAAAAGACTCATTCAGTTGTCTTGTTCATCTGAGTAATAACTGTGAAGATAATGCTTCAAGGTTTAATTCTGCTGTTTTATTTGTTCATTTATCTGTGAATGAAATGCAGTACTTAACTGATGTTTCATTCTTAAATAGTAGCACATTTCTGATCAGAAAGCACTTATGAAAACTGATCTTTTATTAAAAGCATGATAAGATTAAGTAATTTACACTAACTTTTAATTGAGCTTAGCGCGTTCAGCTAATTCTGCAACACTCACATATGTAGTTTTACTCATCACTTAATGACTTCTTAGAATTAATCTCTTGATCATCATATCTGCATGATGAGCTCTGCATGATTTTGATATTAAATTAATTCTCATTCTCTTAATGTTCATGAGACAGTTGAACTGAAATAACCTGTTCAGAAAAGCATTGAGTTGTGTGTGTTGATGACTTCAAAAGACACTGATAACATAACTCTTTGCAACTACACTTTTTAAGTCATACAGACATGTATCAGTTTACTTAAGTCATATGAAAACCTGAAAGCTCATGAAGCAGTTGAGTTGAAAGAACCTGTTATGATAAGTGTGCAGTCATCATCATCACTGAACACTCATGAAGCAGTTAAGTTGAATTTAAATAATCTGCATTCACCTTGCTCTTGTGAAAGAGCTGAATCAAAAGAAATCACTGAACTGAACACTGAACTGAACGCTGAACAGAGGTTAAGAAAAGCATTAAATGCAGAATGCTGTGAAATAAACATCTTCAACGCTGAATCAACAACACATCATCATCAATATGACGCATGAGAGCATGATTTCACTGAGTCAGGCTCAGAAAGGAAAGACTGCTGAGGCAAGCTCATCTCATTAACATGAGCAGAGAGATGAAGCAGAAGAAGTTCTTCTTAATGTGAAGATGATTTATCTTAAACTGAATGCAGCTCTCAGAGAACTCAAGAAGAGCAGAAAGACAAGAAAATATTTTATTTTAACTGCATGACATCATGAACAAATCAGTGAAGATGATGCTGAAACTCTTTATGATATCATCAATGTGAAACAACTTCAGTGTTGAGCAAAGATGAAACTGAAGCAGTTTTTAAAAATACTCAACACTCTCTGAGAGCAGAAGGACTTAAACATGACAGTTAATAAAAATGTTCATGATTTACTGATTAAAAAAAATGATCTTATGAATATCATCATTGAATAACAAGATCATGTGATCTCTCTGAAAATCAACTTCACTGCTCTCAACATCAAATATCAGCTTTTGAAGGAACGCTGATGAATGAATTAAGAAAACACTTATTTTTTAAACATTTCAAACAGTTTAAATGTTTTAAATGATGATAAGTATTCACAGAAGCTTCTTGATCCTCCTTTTTTAAATGATGATTCTGAGCTCACGTGAGAAGATTGAGTAGGCAAGATGAAGATCAAACTGAATTAAGCATTAATGAAGATCATTATCTGACTGAGATTGCTCATATGAAGTATGTGTTGTCTTAATTGAGTAAGAAAGCTGTTCAACACACTGAGTCCTGCATCAGCAATTTAGCAAGTTAACTCTGAGTTAATTTTTAGCACTTTGAGCGCTCTGAGCTTCTGATCTCATGTCTCAGCTAACAGCTGCTCTTAGCACCTTCTGAGTGCTTTAAGCTCAACCTTAAATCTTGAGCAGAACATCAAAATTTTGTGATAAAAAAATAATTATTAAAACAATTGTTTAAACAAGTACACACACAGTGTTATAATAACAGTAAAACTTATAATAAGTAAACTTTTGCTAAAATTCACTTTTCTGCAATAAAAAATCATGATTTGTTGAGTCTGAAAGCACTGTATAAGTGTTGACTTTTAAATATTTAAAGAACTTCAAGATTTTCATCACTTAAAAATTTACACACTTCAATAACTTTTGCACCTCAACAGATATGAAGAAACTTTCAATGCATAAATTATAAAAAACAGTATTATCTATTAATGTTAAATTAAAAGTTTCTTCATAACTGCTATTGTTGTTAAGTTATATTTAATTCAAGTCTTCAATAGCGAAAAATCTTTCAAAAAAAGTCACATACTTTGAATAACTATTGCGCTTTTATACTTATAATATAACTTTCAGTCTATAAGTTGTAGAGAATAAGCTGTTTAAGAGTTTTCTGATACAAAGTTTCTTTTTATGTGTTGTTGGTGTTGAGTTATTCAAAAAGTCATTAAAAGTCTATTTATTAATATTGTGATTTTCATCACTGAAAGTTTAAAATCAATGTAACTTTTTAACAACAACAGTTATAAAAAAACTTTAAGTTATAAAACAGTTTAATAGCTTCTTCTCTACAACTTATAAACTAAAAGCTATATCATAAGTATAAAAGCGCAATAGTTATTCAATATGCTAATATATTTATAATTAGTTAAAAGTTTTTTAATTCATAACCATTGCAAATTAAAACTTATGAAGAAATCTTTAATCTATAAAGTGTACAGAATAAAGAGATTTAAAACTTTTCAATAAAAAGTTTCTTATTATTCATGAAGGTATAATAGTTATTTAAAGTGTAAGATTTGTATGAGCTCATTTACTGCTCAGAGAGTGCTCTGAGCGCATAAAGTACTATTAACTAAAACCTTATTTTTGAGCAAGCTGTCAAGTTGCAGATGCTGTTCATTATATAAACTCTCAGTCACAGACTTCTATCATAACATGAATGAGATCTTGAAGGACTTGAGAGAGATTTATGAAGACTTAAATAAACAGAGGAATTATCATCAGACTTATATTAAACTTATTCAAGAATTAAAGTGATTTTTAAACTTCTATATTAAGTTTCACTGCCTTTTCACCTTCCTTAAGTATGATGAGACTTAATGTATAAATGACCTCAGAGATAAAATCTCTCCTCATCTTCAAGTTGCTCTGTCATCTCAAATGATTCAGCCTGATTCATTATTAATCATGAAGATTTACCTCATTCACCTGAACAATGAACAACATGCTGCTTGAGCAGTAAAGAACTGAAAAGATGTCAACATCAGTGCTGTAACAGACTGCTTAAAGATGTATAAATGAGTCACATTTAAGATGCCTGTTAATCAGCCTGTGATTTGAACAGTCACTCTGAATAATTTAAACAGTCTGAACAATTAAAGGACCTCAATTGATTCATAATGTTTAATTGATGAGAAGAATGAAAACTATTATATTTATTATCACTCTGAGCATTCTGTCAGTGAATGCTCTCAACATGTTTAACAATTGTCATCTTTCTTCTGATGTGACAGGTCTGTGAGTGAGCTTCATGAGAATATTAATCAGAAGAACTTTGATTCTGAGTCAGAAAATGAATAATCTTTATTAAAGTCATGATTAAGGGTGAATTAGTTTCCCTGTGCAGCATGAACCCTTTGCTGAATCTCAATGAACATTATTTAAACAGTTCAAATGTTCTGAATGATCTGAATCATTTAAATGATAATCTTGAGCTCTTCACATTATGACTGTTCATTACAGTCTGCTCTTTTTACTCTTAAGACTTTCTCATACTCTTTCATGCCCTTGTAGACATCAGCTGTACAGCATATGTGTTTATTCATACTCAACTGATTTTCATGATCTGTGACAGGCTCAGACTGAAGTCAGTTTCATTGTTTAAACTGAAGAGTGTACATGAGTTTGATAAGAACATCATCAGGAGGCAAATCACTCACATCATTTATTTAAGTCTGCTTATGAAAAAGAAGCATAAGGAGATTATCATCCTTATATTGATAATTGACTTGAGGCAGCATGACATCATCTTGAGAAAATTATGAATGAATTAAAATCAGCTTCTTCTGAACCTGAAGGATGACTTCATTATCTTCAGAGAAAATTTCCCTTCCTCAACTACAGGAAAAATAAAAATAAAAAGAGAATATTCATCTTCTGTTGAATATTTTACTTCTTCATTTTTATTTTTCACTCTGCTTTCATCTTCCTGAATGATTTCTTGAACAGTTCAGACAATTCTTAAAATTCTGTCTCAACTTTCTTCAACTGCTGATGATAACATGTTTTTTGTATGCAGTGTTGAGGCAGCTTCATATGCAGTGCTAGCTCATCAAGAGGAGGTACAAATATTTGTTATGTTAATAAAAAACATAAACAGACAATTGATCTTGAATTAAGAATGTCATTTGAAGGAAATAAGTCTCAAAGTGAACATCTCTGAACACCTTGAGGAGATAAGTCAGAAGTTATCTTCAGAATATCATGAATACTTGAACATTTTTGACTGCTCTCAAGTCAACAAGCTCCTGCCTCATCACTTTTATGATCATAAAATTAAGTTGATGAGTGATGCTGCTTCATCTTAAAGCTGTGCTTATCACATGTCACTCTACAAGCTTCAAAAAGTTAAGAAGTACCTTAATGAGAACCTCTTCAAAGGCTTCATTATCTTAAGCAAGATGATTTACACCTCACTGATGTTATTCATCTTGAAGATGAACAGTGATTTATGATTCTGCATGAATTATCAGAAGCTTAATGCTCTCATTAAATAAAATTAATACCCTCTTTCATTAATAAAAGAGGTCATAAGAAAGATTCTTAAATGCAAACACTTAATCTGTTTAAATATAATCACTGCCTTCAACAAGTTGCATATACATTCAGATAATGAGGATTTAATCATGTTCATTACTGTATTAAGCTCCTACAAATACTGAGTTCTATTATTCAGATTAATCAACGGGCTGAGTATCTTTCAACAGTACATTAATGACATTTTATGAGACTTTCTTAATGACTTCTGTTAAGTTTATCTGAATGACATTCTCATCTACAGTAAGACCTGAAGGGAGCATAATCATCATGTTAAATAAATGCTTCAGTGTCTTCATGAGGTCAGCTTACAAGTTGACATTAAAAAGTGTAAATTTAATGTCTCTGAGATCATCTTCCTAGAAGTCATCATATCAGGAGAAGAACTGTGTATGAATTCTTAAAAAATTAAAGCAGTCATAAACTGAGTTAAATCAATCAACCTCAAAGAGGTTCAAGGCTTCATAAGCTTTGTTAACTTTTATTATTAATTTATATGAGACTTCTTTAAGATCATCAAACCTCTTGTTACTCTTATTAGGAAAAAGGTCCTCTTTGCATGAACTGAAGACTGCTTTAAGATGTTTCAGGACCTCAAACAGATCATGATGAAGACTTTAATATTAAAGCATTTTGACCTTAATTATCAGGTCATACTAAAGACAGATGTTTTTAATTTTATGATAAGTGAAATCCTCTCTCAGTATGATGATGAGGGAGTTCTTCACCTGATGACATTCTACAACAAGAGCATGATTTCAGCAGAGTGCAATCATCACATCTATGATAAAGAACTGCTGATCATTATTCACTGTTTCAAACACTGACATTTTGAACTTGAATACATTGATTTGCTCATACAAGTCTTCACTGATCATCAGGCCTTGAAGACCTTTATGAAGAATAAGAAGTTGACATGTTGACAAGTCAGATATTTAAACATTCTGTTAAAGTTCAACTTTCAGATGATCTTCTGATCAAGCAAGATTAATGATAAAGCTAATGCTCTTACTTGAATGTTCAACTCTGAGGATAAGAACCTGATTTATCAGACTCTTCTTACTTCAGACTGTGTGAAAATCTGAGTCAGAGAAGTGAAAGAAGGCCTTTTTAAGCAGGTTCATACAATTAATAAAGCAAATGAATTATGCAGTGAATACTGTTCAATCATAACAAAGAATGTCATTAAGCTACATGACACTCACCTTCATGAATGTCAGGTAGTGAATGACGCTCTATTTAAAAATAACTTTTTATGAGTATCAGAATCCCTACAGATTGAGTTTTTTTAAAAAATACATGATCAGCTGTCTTCTGAACATTCAGGCATAAACTGAACAGTGAAACTTATTCATCAGCATTATTATTAATCAGAACATGTGATCATTATGAAGTAATACATCTGAAACTGTTACAGTTAATTATTTCACTTCATAAGCAGGCTTACAACTGTTGCAAGAGGTGAGTTATTTGAATCTAGAAAAGTACAAAGAAGAAAGTAATCTTGTGAGTGCAGTCATGACATAAATATCAAAGTGTCAAGACACACTAGTCTCAATTTAATTTAACATCAGGTAATTCAATATTCATCAGTGTTAATTGATCATGTTGTAACATCATCTCTCTTCAGACAGGAGGACTGTTCTCAGTTTTCATCTTAAATTTTTCATCTTGACTGCCTCTTGAATTTTTTATTAACTGTCATGTTGTCTTCATTTATTGAGTTCAGCTCTTTACCTGATTTATAAGCATTTAATTAAACTTGTAGCCTCCTCAGTGACTCTGCTTTATTTAAATAAGCATCATGATAGTTCTTTACCTTTTGAGGTGACTCTATAAAGTTAATGACATCATATCATTCTGAGTCTGAATCATATCCCTCTCAAGTCACTTGATATTACAGGATGTTGTTGTGAATCTGACTTGTTAAAATTTTTTTCACTGCATACTCAAGCTGATTATTAACTTCAGTTGATGACTTCAGGTCCTGAATTTGATCTGACATTAAATCATTCACTGCTTTCCTTAAATGATCAGCATGAAAGATGTTGTTCATCTTCATGTGTTCAAGTAGCTTCAGAACATAAAAGTGATTTTTCATGCTGAGAATCTGATAAAGGCCTGCTGCTTAATGATTCAACTTTAAGTTAAGTCTTTCAGTGGTTCAATCCTTTCAAGTAACATAAACTCAGTCTTTAATGAAGAAGTTCAATTCTCTTCAATGCTTATTTGCTTAATCTGTCATCTTATTTTAAGCCTGTTTCAGGTTTTCCTTTGCTTATTTAATTATGTCATGAGTTTTAATAATGAAGGTCTGAGCTTCTTCTCTTGTCAATTGCTCCCTTACAGTGTTTAAGGATTGCATTCACTCTTTTTAATGAAAGTGTAGATGAGGAGTCTGTCTCAGCTTTAACTCATAAAATGACATGCCTGTGAACTCATGAGTGAGAACCACTTGAGTGAAATTCATTATTAATAAAAGGTCTGATCAGTTGTTTTGAAAGTGATTCATGAAGAGGTGAAGCTGTTGATTAATATACTGATTCAGTACCTCAGTGCTTCTGTTCATCTGTGAGTGATATGTTGTTGAAAGCTTTTGCTTTACCCTCACAAGCTTACAGAGTTTATTCATGAATGTTGAGATGAACTGAGGCCCTCAGTCTGACATTGTTGTCTCAGATGTTTCATAGATTCTTCAGATGTACTTATAATATAATTGCACAACTTGAGCTGTTGTAACTGTCTTTTGACATGACAGTGAGAAGACCCTTTTTTCAAAGTGATCAACAACAACAAATATATTATTAAAGCTTTTCTTGTCCTGTGAGAAGAATTTAAAGTTGAATGAGACATGCTGTCAGCACTTATCTTCAATTAATAAAGAGTGAAGTAGGCCTGAGGTCTTGTCTCAGAGTATGTGCATTTAATGACATGTTCAGCAGTTTAAAATAAAAACTGAACAGTCATTTGACAGACCTGATCAGTAATACTGAACTGACAACAGCTTTGTCATCTTAATCTTGCCTGAGTGTATCATCACAGGTGTTGAATGAGCTTCATTAATTAAATGAGTCTGCAAAGCATCAACATTCAGCATCATGAGCTTCTCAAATCATGTAAAAAGATTATCTTAAAACTTTCAGCTTTGTTCCTCCTTTCTTGTCATCTGATGACACTGATTCAGTGATTCACGAAAGTGATTAACTTACAGAATCTGATTCATCAGCTGATAAGAATTTTTCACCTGTTCAGTCTCATTCAGTGAATCACTTTCAACATTCATTGAACCCTCATCTATTGCAGTTATTATGTAATTAGAATTCAGAAATAATTGTGTTCATGCAGTGATGTTCTTTTCTTTCTGAGTGATCAACTCATCATGTTTTCTTGTCAGAGCATCAACAACAATGTTGACTGTTTCTGAGTAATAAGTAATCTTGAAGTTGTAGTCTGTCACAATATCAGCTCATTTAGCTTGTCATGAATTAAGTAATCACTTGATGATAAAGTACTTTAAAACATGATGATCTGTAATTGTGACAAAAGGAGCTGCTTGTAGATTTAATAACATGTCATGTCATTCTTGAAGGACTTTAACAACTGCTAACATCTCTCTGTCATGAATCTCATATCACATTTCCTCAGGTGACATTGTCTTTGAGAAGTAAATTGCAGGTTTTCACTTATCATCTTTCTGTTGTTGAGTGAGCACTTTTGCAACAACTTCACTGCTGACATCTGTCTTCATTCAAGTTTTCAAATAAGGTGAGTAATGAGCTTGAATAACATCTGATAACATCAGCTTTTTTACCTTCTCAAAAACTTGAATTTTCAGCTCTTCTAAGAGGTGTCAGGCCCCTTTTGCAGTCAACTTTGTCAACAGATGTACAACTCAACCTCATTTTTTTAATGAGTAATAATAAAAGTTGCAGAATCTTAAGAAGGATTAAATTTCCTTGACTGATTTTAATAACAGTCAGTTTTTGATGACAAAAACTTTGTCTGAGTTCATTATAATATCTTCAGTGCTGATGATGAAGCTCAGAAACTTGATAAATTGAATGTTGAACTCATTCTTCTTTATGTTCACTTGTAGGCTTGCTTTCTTAAGATGTTGAAGCACTTTTTTAACTTGAGCATCATGTTTCAACAGATCCTTCAAGTAGATCAAAATATCATTCACATAAATCATGCAGAAATCATTCAGATAATTGAATAAGATATCATTAATATACCTCTGAAAGGAGGTGAGTTTGTTGCAAAGGCTGAAAAATAAAATCTTGTATTTGTAAAATCTGTACCTCATTTGAAAGGTGATTAAATTCTTGATAAACTTCTTCATCTGTATTCAGTAGAACACCTGTTTAACATTCAGCTTGATAAAAACCTTTACTTTAATCAGTCATGCTAAAGTCTCTTCAATTAAAGACAAGGGGTACTTATCCTTCTTAATGATTACATTAAGCTTTCAGTAATCAACATAAAAACATCACCCCTCTTCAAGTTTCTTTGCAAAGAGAACTGATGACATGTAAGGAGCATCATTAAGGACTATGAAACTTTTTTTCAAGTGATTTTCAAGGTAAGTCTTGATTAACTTCAACTGCTTCAGTGACATGCTGTACAAGAGACTTAAGGTCAGATTGTTCTCATTTTTCAAGATAATATCATGATTCACTTTTTTCTTATGTAAAGGCAGCTGATCTGATGCTGTCTTGTTAAAAACCTTCACAAACTCTTAATACTGATGAGGTAATTTTTCCTTTACTTTTTAATTCAACTTCATTTTATTCTGCAACAGCAGACAGGGATTTCTTCAGTTTTTTATTAAGTGATTAACCTCATGAATGTTAATGACATTAATAATCATCTCTTCTCTTCTGACATTGTGTAAGAAGTTTTCTGCTTTCAGAAGTGCAATATTCACTTCTTGATAAAGAGGAGGTTTATGATCCTTTGATTTCTTTACATTTAATGAACTTTGACCTTCATTCATTAAATTACTCATGTGATTCATTAAACCTTTCTTTTCATTCAGCTGTTTTTTCATCTCATTAATGTTAATCTGCTGTTGAGTTTTTCATGTCTTTGATTGTGCCTGTAGCTGCAGGACTGACTTTTTAAGTGATTTCATGAACTTTTTCTTTTACTCATTTAACCTTGTTGAATGTTCAGTATCCTCAGGGTCAGCTTTATTAAACATTATTATGATTTCATCTCTTTCTGCTCTTCTTAAGATCTGAGTTGATGTTGCTGCTTCATGCAGATTATTATGTCATTCAGCATTTGCTTAATGTTCTGATTTGACTTTTGATAATTGTAATTCTCATCTTAATATCATTAAGTTCTTGCTTGCCTGATATTGAGCCTCCTCAGGTCAAATCAGCTTTCAATTAAAATAATCAATTAATACTTTAGTCTTCTTGAATCATTTTCTCTCAATCAGAACATCATGCCTGCTGATGTCATAAAACAAGAAGTGAGTAGAGATTCATTTTTCATTAATCATTAAATTTGCTGTAAATGCTCTGAAGATCACCTCAGCATTTTGATTATTATATCTTGTTAAGAGAACTGACCTCTGTGCTGTCCTGATGTATAACTGCAGATGCTTTTTCACAAATTTAAAGTGCTTCTTGTGAATGAAAGTCTTTTCAACAACACTGATGTTTAGCAGAGCTGCTACCTTTATGATTAAGTTGTTGACTGCAAGTTGATAATCTTAAGTCAATGATGATCTTTTTAAAATGTTTAACATTTTCATCTTGCTTATCTTTGCTTCTTTCATTGACTTTAGAGTGAAGACTTCATCTAAAGTAGCTCATTTTTTAAATCTGAATGATCAGAGTTTACAGTCTTTGCCTCAGCTTTCTTTAACTTATCAGGATAATTCCTCATCAGGTGTTTTTTCTTATTATAAATATAATAAGTTATGTTAATTAACATTAACTTAATTGCTTCTCATGCAACAGCAGTGATTGTGGTGATTATCTTCTTTTTAAATTTAAAAGTTGATTATTTTCTCTGCAGCTTCTGCTGATTCTTTCATTTCTTAATTCTTTCACTTACTTTAACAAGATCTCTCATGAACTGTTGAGCCTTTTTATAATAAGTGTCAAATGACATGTCCTCATCAGTGACATAGATTTTCATTTGAACTTGAAGTGAGTTATATAACTTGTCATGAATTTCCTCTTTTCACTGATCTGTTGACATCTTCACTGAGTTCATCAGTTATAGAAACTCTGACTGAAACATGTTAAAGTTTTTAAAATAAGACATCTTGAACTTCTTCAGTTGCTCTCATGTCTTCAAGTGATGATCTGAATTCTTGAAGATGTTCTTCAGGTACTGAATAATCTTCTTAATATAAATCTCTCTTCTTGACTGAGCCTTCAGTCATGAATAAAGATGTTCAGCAGCCTTGCTGTTAACTCACATCTTGATGTAAGTCATTTTAACATGTTCAGCTTCATCTTGATCTGACTGATTGAATCAATCATCATTGATTAATAACTTGCTCTTCATCTGATCATCTCATACCTGAAACATGAGCTTAAGATCATCATTCAGAATTAATGAATCTGAAAACTTTGCTGAATGCTTCTTCATTGTGTCACTCATGTTTAATTTAAATGTGTCTTCTCTTGATCACTCTGCTTCAGAATTATTAAATCATCAAGTTAACTTCAACATATTCTGTTTCAGTTCTTGTTTCTCAGTTGTTAATTTTTTTATCTGAGAGTTTTTCTGATTATTCTGTTCTTTTAAATTCTGTATCTGTGCCTTGTATGAATCTCTCTGATTTAACATCTTTAACATTAAATGACAAGTGTTCTTCAGATCATGTGCTGCTCATCATTATAAGTTTTCAGGAGTCACCTCATCTCAAGAGTTCATCTTCATAATGTTTACTGTTTTTAATCTCTCATGATCATCTGGCTGTTCTTCAGTCAAGGATAATCTTTCAGATTAAGAAAAGATCTCTTCCTCTCAGTGTGATTTAATCATGATTTCTTCAGTGCTTCAGACACTTACTTTTAGTGCTGAGATTATTTAGTTCAGAACCTTGCTTTTTTAACTGCCTTTACTGCAGTGATCTGTGCTTACAAATAAGTCTTTGAGGGTGCTTACATATTGCAGAACTTTTCATTTGTTGTGACTGCTTCTTATAATTATTTATCACTGTGACAGAGTACTTCTTAATCATTCATTGCTTACTTCTCACAGGACTTGAGAATTGATTGTTGATAATTAATTAATAAATTTAAAATGTTCTAGGAATCTCCTGATCACTTAGTAGACTGTGAGTTGAGATGTTTGATGATATTGAGGAAGAATTTTCTCATTAATATACATGTTTATCTCAGCTGATATTCTGTCACCTTCAGAGGTCAAAAAGAGTGTAGGTACTTTTCTAATGTTATAATTAATTATTTCACTTCATAAGCAGGCCTACAACTGTTGCAAGAGATGAGTTATTTGAACTTAAAAAAGTACAAAGAAGGAAGCAGTCTTGTAAGTGTAATCACAACATAAATGTCAGAGTGTCAAGACACACTAATCTCAATTTAATTTAACATCAGGTAGTTTAATATTCATCAGTGTTAATTGATCATGTTGTAACAGAAACTGTCATCACTGTTAATGAAGTAAATCACTTCATGATGTCATTAATGAACTTCTGATGTCACTTTTTATCCTGCAACAATGCTGACAGAATGTTGTCATGAACTTTATAATTAAACTGTTAATATCAAAGAGCTATAACACTATCTGCATCCTCATTGACAGATTATTTAAAGAAAGGCATTATGTTCTCTGTCATTTAAGAGATGAAGGAACCTCAATGAAGAAGTTAATATAATTTATATTATAAAACATTTATCACTTACATGACCTGCTCAGCTTTATTACTTCAGACTGAGGCCCTCAGTTTATCTTAAATTTATGATGAAGTATGTGTAAACATCTGAAAATCAAGGCTAACTTATCAACTGCTTATCACTCAGAGACTGACGGCCAAACTGAACAGATCAATCAAGATGTCAAACAGAGTTTATGAACATACTGTAACTACATGCAAGATGACTGAGTGAAATGATTGCTTATGATTAAGTTCAGTGATAATAACAACTGCTCTTTAATGACCTCACTCTCACCTTTCTACCTTAACAAAGGCTTTCACTCATGCATGAGTTTTAATCCTGACACTACTACCTATGAATTCACCCGTGAATGACTTCAGTCAGTGAAGGTGAAGGACATAACAACTCACATGCAGAAAATTCTTGATTTCAGTAAGCAGCAGTTGAAGAAGAGCAGGGAATTTATAAAAGCACAAGTGAATAAACATTGAAAGGATGTCAGCTATGAGGTAAAAGACATGATATGACTGTTAAGCTGTAACATTAAAATCACATGATTAAGTCATGACCTGAAAGACAAGCAGTTGAGACTGTTTCATGTTAAAGAATGAGTGAGAGCCGCCTATCAACTGAAGCTACTTATTATCATGTGAATTCATGACATCTTCAGCCTCAAGTTGCTTCACTCATGTGTCACTGATCCTCTTTCAGGTCAGCATACACCCTCACTGACTTTCATTGTGATGAAAGATCAGGAGGAGCATTAAGAGGTTGATGATATTCTTAACTTAAGATGATATCATGACAGGCTTCAATACAAGGTCAAATAACATGAAATTGACTGCAATAATGAGTGATATTATGCAGACAAAGGTGAGTTTAACAGCTCAACAGAAGTGCTGAAGGAATTTCATTATAAATACCTCAACAAGTTATGCTAAAGTTAAGTCATTCAAGGCAACAGGGCAAGGGTGTTACATTTTAATGTTATTTTTGCAGCAACATCATGAATGATGCTTTTTCAGAGAGGGGGGTAATGTTAAAAGCATGATAAGATTAAGTAATTTACATTAACTTTTGATTGAGTTTAGCGCGTTCAGCTAATTCTGCAACACTCACATATGTAGTTTTGCTCATCACTTAATGACTTCTTAAAATTAATCTCTTAATTATCATATCTGCATAATGAGCTCTGCATGATCTTAATATCTTTAATCAGAGACAGCCTCTTTTGATACATTAAATCAGCATATTATTTCCTCATAGAATAAGTCAGCTAACTCTGTTGCTGTAATCATTTTCATGATTTGAATATATTGAGTCATTTTCATATACTGATTTATAATCATTAAGATCACATCATAAATGCAATTCTTGCACTTACTTGATGACAAGTTAATGATAAAATTCATTATGACTTGCTGTCATGATTCTTCTGACTGAGGCAACGCCTGTAGCTCATCATAAGGATGATGTTTAAGCACTTTTACTCTTTAACAGATGTCACATGATGCAACATAATCTTTAACATCTTGACTTATATTAATTTAATAATATTTGTGATTAATTAATTTAAAAGTTCTTTTTACCCTGAAATGCCCTGTCAAGACATCATCATCATGATGTTTTAAAATCTCTGCTTTTATTAACTTTTCTTCTGAAATGTATATTTGTTCCACATGAAATAAAAGGCCTTTGAAGTTAAATCTTTAAAGACTTTCAGCTTTAGCCTTGCACTTCACTGATGTATAATCAGCGTTGCATGTTACTTCTACAAATGAATCATCATTTTGTAAAGTTCAAATTAAATTCCTTAAGAGTAAACTCAGGCTTTCATCAGTTGTTTCATAAATGACAAGATCTCTTATCATCACATGTGACATCAGCAATTTAACAAGTTAACTTTAAGTTAATTTTTAACACTTTGAGCGCTCTGAGCTTCTGATCTCATGTCTCAGTTAACAGCTGCTCTTAGCACCTTCTGAGCGCTTTAAGCTCAACCTTAAATCTTGAGCAGAACATCAAAATTTTGTGATAAAAAAATAATTATTAAAACAATTGTTTAAACAAGTACACACACAGTGTTATAATAACAGTAAAACTTATAATAAGTAAACTTTTGCTAAAATTCACTTTTCTGCAATAAAAAATCATGATTTGTTGAGTCTGAAAGCACTGTATAAGTGTTGAGTTCTGAATATTTAAAGAACTTCAAGATTTTCATCACTTAAAAATCTACACACTTTAATAACTTTTGCACCTCAACAGATATGAAGAAACTTTCAATGCATAAGTTATAAAAAACAGTATTCTCTATTAATGTTAAACTAAAAGTTTCTTCATAACTGCTGTTATTGTTAAATTATATTTAATTCAAGTTTGCAATAGATAAGTATAAAAGCGCAATAGTTATTCAATATGCTAATATATTTATAATTAGTTAAAAGTTTTTTAATTCATAACTATGCAAATTAAAACTTATGAAGAAATCTTTAGTTTGTAAAGTGTACAGAATAAAGAGATTTAAAACTTTTCAATAAAAAATTTATTATTATTCATGAAGGTATAATAGTTATTTAAAGTGTAAAATTTGTATAAACTCATTTACTGCTCAGAGAGTGCTCTGAGTGCATAAAGTATTATTAACTAAAACCTTATTTTTGAGCGGGCTGCCAAATTGCAGATGAAAATGAGTTGTTTGCAATCAACAGTTTCAGTGACAGGGTTAAGTTGTGTCACAGTTACATCATAATCATTATGAGTAAACATTTTGCTGTCACTTCTTCAACATTTTTTTTAAAGTTTGAGGTTTTTAATTCTAATCATTCTCTTCACTCCTTTGAGTAACTGCCTCACAATAGAGGCATATCTGAGTGAGAATATATTCATAAGAGTGATTAACTTTCTCTGAAGTGTTGAGAGTAATTTCTTCATAATTTTGCTCATTTTTTTAACATCACTGTAGTTTGATCACCTTGATGATGCATCAGCAGGGTTGATCTTTTCAGATTAATGCAAGATATTAAAATTAAAAGCAGTGAGTTTCATTGCTTATCATGCTTATCTGTCATTCAATTCCTTCATGTTCATAAATCCTCATAAATTATTATGATTGATTAATACCTTTATGATATGACAACTGCCTTCAAGATAGTGGCGTCAGTGCTTAAACATTATAATGATGACAAGAAGCTCTTGATCATGAGTTTCATATTAAATCTCTGAAGAGGACAGCTTTCTTAATTAAAATGTAATTAAATATCATTCCTCATTATTCAACAGCTGAAACAGGATGTCAGTAAGCTTAATGATTAATGCATCAATTTTCATCTGTATTCATAACTTTGAATCAAAGTGAATTAAGATGAGCACTGTTGTAAAAACTTCACAGAGGTAATTAAACACCTTCTTTACATCACTTAAGAATTTAAAAGGTTTAAATTTCTTTTCATTCTTGTTATCTTTCATAAGGTTTGTCAAGGGGGCTGCAACTTGTGAATAACACTTAATGAAGCATTTATAAAAGTTCACAAAGCTCAGGAAGACTTATACTTCTTGAAAAATTCTTAATATTAATCAATCCTGTATGATGTTCACTTGTCACAGATTCATCACTACACTGTCAGTTGTGATGATAAACTTTAAAAATTTCACCTTGATAATGAAGAATTCACACTTCTTAAAGTTCATATAAAGTTAAAATCAATGAAATCTGTTTAACACCTGTTTAATGTGCTCTCAGTGTTGCATCAGTGATTCAGAGTATATAAGGATGTCATTTAAATAAACAACACAAAAGACATTCACAAGTTTTATTAATGCTTGATTAATGTAAGTCTGAAACATAGCTGAAGCGTTGATCAATCTGAAAAACATAATCATATACTCAAAGTGATTATAACACATGTGAAACATTATCTTTCACTCATCACTCTTTTTTATGTGAATATGATGATAAGTGTTCTTCAAATTTAGCTTCATAAATAGCTTAACTTCATTAAGCTGATTTAATATTTCATTTATAAAAGGTAACAGGTGCTTATTCTTGATGATTATTTTATTTAATTTTTAATAATTAATGCATAAGTGCAGCTCTTCATCTTTTTTTAAAACAAAAAGAATGAGTGCCTCTGCAGGACTCATGAAATGATGAATTTAATTTTTCATTAAAATGTCATTTAAGTATTCTTGTAACACCCTTAGCTCAGTATTGAAGAGATTATATAAAGAGTCATAAGATGAATCTGTGCTGTTCAGGTCAATTGCATGATCACTGATTTTATGAGATGAAAGAAGATCAGCATTTTTTGTTGAAAACACATCTACATAATTAATGTACTCCTCAGATAAAGCTTGTGTTATTTCAGCACTTTATATGCATACCTCTGATATAACATCATCACTCAGACTGACTCATATCATGATGTAAACAGCAGAGTGATCTTGAATCTCTCTTGCAAATTCATTAAATGACTGTAACTTGATAAACTGCTCCTCAATGTTGAAGCATCACGCCTTTATTTCACAGTCAATTCACACATGTTCAGTTTTTAATGCAAGAAGTTCAAGGATAAGAGGTGATCCTGATTTATTTAAAGTGTAAAACACATGTTCACATTCATGAGATTGTCCTCAACTGTCAGTAAACTGATAATGCACATGATAAACATTAAAGCAGTAAGTCTTTTGATTATTTAAGAATTAAGGTTGAGGCAACAAGCCCTTTATATGAGTTAATTGATGCTCAATAATAAAATGTTAAGAAATCACATTGACTTCAGCTCCTGTATTCAATAAGGCTTGCATGAGTATGACATCATCATTGTGAAGAACTTGTTCATCAACAATTAAATTAAGCTCTGAGGCTACTTTTGTTCAGCACTTCAGTGATGTGAAGTCTTCACTGAAGTGTTCTCATTTTTTGATGTTGAAACAGTTGTAATTGAGATTTTATTTAAATTTGAGTTCTTTACAGGCTGTGAATAATTAAAGGAATAATGTCTCTTCTGATTACAATTTCAACAAGTTATGTGTGATAAGTTCTTTATTTCAGGAGCCTTCATTAATCTGCTTTCATGTTTATTATCTCACTTGCTCTTCTTCTTACCTTCATCAGGCTTGTGATCTTTATTCTCAGCAGACTTTAATGATTACTCAAGTTTACAGCTGAAGATAACTGTCATATTAGAATTTGCTTTCAACTTCATGACATCTCTTAAATGTAAGTTATTCTTCAGGCATGTGATCAAGATGATGATTCTCTTTTGAGTTGTAAGTAAGTCCTGATAATTCATCAAGGCTGCTTGAACCTCAAGCTTTAATTTTGTGAAAAAGTGAATCCTCATGTGCTCTTCACTGTAAGAAGATAGCTGAGCTTTCAAGATGCTTAAATAATTATTAAAAACTTGAACTGATTGATGAGGTAATTGAACAGCATCATTATACAGCTGAGTGATGTGAAGCTGATGATTCACAGAGTTTTTAATAATGTTGAGCAGAAATTTCATAAAATCATTTTAAGTAATGATGAAATAATTTTTAATTTCATCATCTCACAGTCACACCTCCTTTGATTCATTCTTTAAGTATTACATGACATAAATTATCTTATCCTCCTCATGAGGGAAATCAGTTAAATTAAAACAGAAGGTATTTCTTGCATTTCACATTTAATTTAAATGCTTCTTAACATTCTTATCATGATATAACAGCAACTCCTTCACCTGAATTCTTAATCATACATTTCATATTAACAGTGTTTCATCAGCGCTTCACTTGCTTGTTATGAACTCAGCATTCATTAAGTTGAAGAATCTCTCAGCTGAGGTATTAACATGAGTAATAAAATCTTTAAGTAAGTTGATCTGCAGTGTCAGAACTTCTGTTCAGAGCTGCTGCAACTTTTGTTGCTTTAAAAGTTCATCTCATTGTCATCTCACTTGCATGATCTCATCATTAATGTTGTGCACTGTTTCATCTGAGGATCTTTCACTCATGAGGTTTACTTCACTGATGTCAGAAGATATGAGTGATGTTTCATGATCATTTTATTAATTCTTCATCATCATGTCTTATTTTGCTTCAGAAGTTTAACATAATTGGTTTTAAGTCTGCATCTTATCTCAGGTCATCACTTTTTTGAAGGTAAAATTATTAAAACTGTGAGATTATAGCATCTCTTATTAAAAAGAGAAGTATAGTTGAGGTATGTGACAGCATGAGATATAAATGTATAAAGGTTATATGATCCTAACTATATAGAACTAATAACTAAGGAATAAAAGTGAGATCAAGCAGCACAGAGTTTTCATGTGACTCATTAACATTATCAAGTCACTTATAGGGTGCACACTCTATGCAAGTCTCAAATTGTCACTAACTCATGACACTGTTAAGTCTGATCAATTTACATGTATTGTGTCTTGATTATCCTCAATTTCAGCTGTAAAAGGTTCTGAATACATTGCTGTAATGAATGCTTGACATTTGTCTTGAAAATCTTGACATAATCTATCATTTTGATCTTGTATTGGTGGTATTTTCTTCATAAGTCGTGGCTTTGTGTATTTATATGCTTGAAATACATCTTTTTCACTTGCTTCTGTAAGAAATGTTGTTCAGGATTTTTGTTTTGCATTTTTAATAACTTGAAAGTACTCAGATCTGCTTTTTGTGAATTTAATTCACTGTCTTTCAGATTAATCATGCTTGTTGTAGTGCCTTCTTGCTGTTGACATTTCTTTTCTAAGCCTGGTGAGGTTTTCCGTTCATCATACTTTAGATTTGTTGCATGATTTTCATCTAGAAATATTGTCTTCTGCAGTTTGTGCAATTAAGTCTCTTAAGTTTTCAGTCATTTGTTCTAATGATTAATTTAAACTTATTGCTTTTGCATTTTGCTGTAATTCCTTTGTAAAGTTCTCTCAATCCGCTTTTTGTATATTGAACAGCGCGTTGAATAAACTTTTCACCAGTGTAAGGTTTTCAATAATTATAAAAAACTGAATAACCTCATGATCTGAACCAGTATACACTTCTTCATTAACTTGTCAATCAATTATTTCTGATATTAATTGATTTGTTGCAAATGTTAAATCTAGAACTGATGAATATTGTCTGTTTACAATATGTCTGATGAATGTCATGACGTCTGATATATTAACTAAATCACAGTGATTTGTCTGCAGTCATTGTAGTAAACTTTCTGCATTTTTAGCCTCTGTGATTGTAGAATTCCATCATGCATGATGTGCATTAAAGTCTCCACAAACTAATGTTTTAGTTGTTGCACTTATTTGACTTAATGCTCTTTTCATTGTTCATGTATTTAATTCAGGCTGAAGAGACCTTTCATTATATACATTCAACAGTAGAATTTCTTTTAAACCTGATGCAGAAATAAACAGAGCTTGTAAATCTGCATCCTTTGATATATCTGATCTAGGCGTGCATTTTATTCCTTTGTTTGCTTTTGTAATAAATGTTAAAACTCATGGTCTAAGTTCTGACGTTGGGATAATGCTAGTAAATGCCGGGTGTGAAATAGTATTGTTATTTGGCTCAATTCATGGTTTTTGAATTAACATAATATTTATTTTCCTCATCACAGCTTTTAGACATGATTGCATAGTGTTTGTTGATCTATTGCAGTTATGTTGAAAAATCTGTATTTTAGATAATTCCTGCAGGTCTGTGTTTGAATGTTGTGTGTTTATACTACACATTATTCATTCATGATTAAAGGGTCTCTGTCTGCTGAATAGAGTTCAACTGCTTTATAACATTCACAGTCTTTGCTATTCACCTGGTGATTTTCTTTGCAATTTGCACACTTTATTATTGTGTGACCGCATATTTCTTGTCTCTTTTTGCAAATAAAGCACGTGTGCTTCCTGGTATAATGATTTTCAGCGCATATTTGGCATTTGGCTTCATGTGTGCACTTATGCTGTGTGTGGCTGAATTCTTGACATTTGATGCATTGTTCATACAGTTTGCAGTCTGTGTATTCTGCAGTATGTAGTGAGTTTTCAGCCACAATTAACTTAGTTCTCAAGGCTTTTTCAGCCTCTTGACTACTTGCAAAGGCAATGACTGCAGATGAATGCTTTTTGAATTTTCTACTCTCTGAAATAGACATTCAGCTTGGTTTACACATCAATTTTAAACCTTTATTGAAGATCTTCACCTCATTCTTTAGCAATTGCATTCCCTCTGCATTGTCAAAAATCTCTGTAGATACTTCATGTAGAATTATCTTATATCATTTCTGGTCTTTTCACACATGAACTAGATTCAGGTGTAATTCTGGCTCTCAGATATTTTTATGTTGCAATAACTCTTCTGCACTGCTCTCTTCTACTGCAGTGAGGATTATGCTATTTTGTGATCTAGAAATAATAGCTGTTGTGATCAACACCTTTGCAATTTTTGCATTTTTCAATGCATTGTTGACTTTGTCTAAAACTTGCATTGGGTTGAAGCTTGCTGTTGCAATTGATGTTTTTGATGTTAACAGTACTCTGTGTTCAATTTGTGTAATCTGTTTAGTCTCTTTGACTAATGCAGACTTTTGCGCCTTTTTAACCACCTCCGTCCATGGTTTATTGCTGTTTTGAGTCAACATTTGTGCAAATGTCAATTTTGAGCTTTGGTGTTTTTGGGCGTTTTCAATCATACTCACTGAAAAGCTACCTGATTGAGCTGAATTTTTCATCATATATTCAGGCTCTTGTTTTGCACTAGTACTGAAGGTTTCAGCCTTATCTGATGCAATTTGACTGTTTTGTATTTCCGCGTGCTGTTTTTGGCTGTTTTGTGCATTTGCAACTTTTTGCATTTTCCCCGTGTTTTCTGCAGCTGTTTTTACACTTGCATTCACACTGTCTGTTTTGCGCAGTAGTAAATCCATTTTAGAATTTATGGCCTGAATTTGACTTTGCAAGTGGTGGTTTTGCACGCTTGTGTTCAAATTTGCCAATTGTGAACTTTTCACATTTTGTGAGTTTTGTGACTTTGCAAGGTGGAAAATTGCCTGATTTAGGTCAAATTTTTGCAACAGGTGTGATGTATTGACTAGATTTAGCAGCGCAGAATTTGCTGCTAAATACAGTGATTTCATCATTTTGTGTCTTAAATTCAGCGTTTTTCCACTTTTACTCTGTTCACTGTTTTGCAGATTTTCACAGTTTTCCTTTGAACTTTGAATCTGCACCTTTGCTGGTTGATTTTCCCTGTGAGGAAGTGGTGTTTTTGCGTTTTTTACCTTGCAATGTGGCTTTTTTGATTTGCCTGTGTGTTTGTGAGAAGGTGAATGAGCTGTTTTAATTGTTATTCATAACAAAGTAGTTTTCCTTTGTTATGAATGCTGCTGGCGTAGATGTAGTGCACTGACTACTGTTTTCAGACTCTGTGTCTGATGTTATATTCATTATAACATTTTTTTTTGGTGTTTTCCTGGTGTTTCAGTCCTGGTGGTATCTTGAATTTACCTCAAGTTTAATATCCCTTCCTTTATAAACTCAAGCACAATCAAGAGTTTAAAGGCCCTGTTTTCTATCTCTGATACTCAGAATAAGTAGCTCCTATGATTCTTAGGAATTTAAACCTTATAAAAGCCCTTAAAATCACCTGTAGCCTGGCTTAATCTGAGCTTATTCAAATAGAAAATGATATAAACTCACTGATCTTTACTCTTTATATATGAAATGCTTGATGAGAGTTCTTTATATCTTTTGTACTCAGAATAGCGCTTTCCCCTGCAGGCTTTTTTATTAATCTGAGCTTTTTACAGTCCTTTATGTCAAACTTAAAAAGAATAACCTTTAGTATTGTAAAGCATGAAGGAAAATGTGAAAAAAGTGAAGTTTCATGATGTTTTGCAAGGTGATTGATTTAAGGTTTAGTGCTTACACCTCATCAAAATTCTCAAGAACCGTGACTTGATGCATGTTGAACAATAACAAAGGCAGAAAGCAGTGAGTAACAATGTGTTTTTAATGTTTTGTGATTTATAAAAGCAGTGTTAAGATAGATTTAAATTTAATTCTTACATGACAAATCAAGAAAAAAGGTGTTGTGATTGTTGTGTTGTTGTTTTTGTGATTTTTGATCATTTTTGGTGTGAAGATTGTGACAACTTTGTGATATGCTTGAATTCATCATGTTTTCACAACCACTGCTGGCTTTGAGAATTGAAAAAAAGGGTTTAAGTCTCTGAACTGAGTAATTTATGAGGTTTATGACAATGATATATCATATGTGTGACTTGATTGCTTTTTGATTTCCGCCCCTCAAACTGTTGAGAATTTTTATTGTGTGCACTGTTAAGTCACTTAAGAAGTGTTAATTCTGATGTGTTATTATATCATGACAATTGCCTCCCCCCTTATGTGCTGACCCTTCAGCGCCATTTGTTTTATATCACAGCATATGATGTAACAGCTGATAACTGATGTTTTAATAATGTGAGGTTGTCACCTCCTTGTGAATGCTATGACCTTAATTCAAGCTCATGTTATTGATGACAAATAAATTTGCTGACATGTGTGTTGTGAATGTTCAGTGCTAATTCAGGCTGATGATAAATGAATTTGCTGTTGTGAAGTTTCTCAACCTCAACAACCTTCATGCTTATCCTCTTAATGACAGCATCTTATCATCAATAACATCTTGAATCACCTTCATCAGTTCTTGTCATTGAATTCAAATATTTGAAATCATCTCAGAGTATTTAATTTATTAAATGATGACACAACTTGTGAGTTTCACTTGACATTTACTTAATGTTATTAACATGTTTATAGGCTCCTCTGCCTCTGATCATCAAACACAGTGCAGATTCAGTGCTTCATTAAAAGAAATCATGATGTCTCTGTTGTTTAAAATGAATTTTCAGTGAATCAGCTTTGATGTGCAATGTTCATGAGAATCAACATTATATGTGATGTTCAGAAAAATAAAAGTATTGTGAATCAGTAAGTAATACACCTGAAAACATTAAGTAAACACTGATGAGTTCAGGTCTCTGCAAAGTTTTTCTCTGAAGTAATTAATCTTCATGCTCTGTCAATCTGCGCTTATGACCCTGAGCTCAATGATGAAACTCATCAGGTGAGCGCTGATGAGCTGATAAAGCATCAGCACATGTATGTGAAAGATGTAAAAACTCATCTAAGAATCACTGAGTGACATGATTTACACAAAAAGTTAATATCAATGTTGAACATCTCTCTGCTAATGCTGAAAGAATGATATCACATCAACAAGATGTTGAAAGATATTTATGATATACTCTGCTATCAAGTATTTGCATTATCACTTCCCTGGTGTTTTCCTACTTAAGGTATCAACTGACACTCAATTAAAATGATTTAGCCTCCACGGCAGAGCTTATGACTGAATGACAGAATCATGTTGACAGCTTGATGCTTAATGATGTTGAGAAGAATGATGATGAAGTTCTTCTGAACACTCAGAATATTAATGCTGATGATGAAGTCAGTGAGCCTGTGAGTTCTCATGATCAGATTGTCAAGGAAGGCTCATCTCAGCACACAGAAGACATCATTAAAATGTTGAATCTTGCTGTGCAAATTCAAGCTCTTAAAGAGGTGTCATTCATGATTAAAGCTCTTTTAAATCTTACCTCATGACAGCATCATTAAGCCTTAACATAAGTTAAGTCTGAGATCATCACCTTGAAGGTGAAGTGTATATGACATGTGAGAGATGAAAAAAAGAAGATGATCATTCTTTCTGAATCATTAAGCAAGAGTGTAATGCAGATCAACTTAACAAACCTTTTAAATGATGATGAAGATAATGATCATAAACCTCATATTGATACCCTCAGCAAGTCAGACATGAAGCTTTAATAAGGTGAAGTGAAATGTTAAGTCATCATGTAAAATAAATATCTTTGAGTCCTTAAGATCATTTGCAATAAATAATTTATTATAAAATTGCTTCTTTAACACCTCTCAGTCATATTTTATCTGCATTCATAAAGTGTGTCACAATTGCAAGTGTGTTAATTAAGCCTCAATAAAACCTGTAAAACCTCATGAGGAAAATCAAGAAAAAGTGTCTTTACTGTAATCTTTTTTTAAACTTTCATTGATGTTTTCTCTGCTGTCTCTTTAAGAAAGCTTTGTATGTCAGGTGCATCTCTTGCACTTCATTTATGTTTCACTTTAAAATTCACTGATCATACTCTTTTGATCATCTCTTTCACTTTATCTTATATCAAATCTCTTTTTGATATTTTCACTTATTTAAGATTTCTTTGATCTCATACTCCTCTTCATCATTAATTAACTCTGGTGATTGCAAGGTCAGCATAGACTTATCATCATATCAACACTCATACAGCTTTAAGTAGAATACATGAAAAATATTGTGAATTTAATAATTTAATGATAAAGATAGTTGATATGCCTGTTTCTCAATTAAATCTTGTATTTTAAATAATCATTAATGTCTTTAAGTAAATTATCTGTGATTCTCATTTGTTTCCTTCCTTTGTGCAAGTTGTTGACTCAGCCTCATATAATCATACCTTTCATGAGGTAGCTCTTCATGAAGAGACTCAGCTTCATGACTGCATTATTTTGCAGCAGCTCATTCAGCTCACTGATTATGAGCAAGATTATAAGATGATTTATAAATGACTTTCATGATCATCCTCTGTGAGAACACTTCATGACTGATCTTCATGATAATAATTATAAAGACTGAGGACATCTCTTTTTAAGTTTATAAGTTATGTGTTACTGCTGCTGCAGGTTATGACTTTAATCATTTTAAAAATTATTTTCTCTCCCCTCATGCTATTAAGTGTATGAAGTGTTATTAATATATCAGCAAGGCCTGCATCTTCCTGTGTATAACTTTATAATACATTTTCATGAAGTGCTTTAATTAATTGTGTTGTAACTTTATCTTTATCATTTTCAGTCTCTTCTTTCTCTGTGCTGTTTCTTTTATCATCTTCATCTTTATTTTCACTCCTGATCAACCCTGACCCTGAGGGTCACAAGGAAGTGCGCAAGGCGCATAAGTAAAAGAAATATTAAATGAGCAGAGCTTATAAAACTGTTGTAACTGCTGTTTAAGCTCAACACTCCTGTGAAGATGAAGACTCATGAGCTTCACTAAAGGAAAATATCACTGTGATAAATTAATGATGATTGAGATGTTTAAATTCTTTCAGAGGTAAATATCAGCTCCTGTGAAGATTTATTCCTCACAAGACTTTAACTCTGAGTTAAATTTCTTCATGATGTTAAAAATTAATAAGCCTCAACAGGTTGAAGTCAGCATGACTCATTTCTTCATGAGTCTTCAAGCTTCATGAAGTGATTTTACTTTCAATTCTTCAGTAGTTTAATGCTCTGATGAGCAGAAGAGATCTTAACTCTTTGTTTAATTTCCTCATGAACATGTATCAGCATTGATTATGACTCACTCATGAAGCCTTAAAAAAGTCTTCATAAAACTTTTTAATTAATTTCTTGAAGTTGCAGATGTTATTCACAGACATTTAAATAATCTTTGAGAATTTCTTTCACATAATGTGATATTGTAAAACAGGTTTATCCTCAGGGCTGATCACAATTCATGAAGTTATTATAATCTCAACTTTTCACTTCCTCTTAGTTGAGTTCTTTGTGAGGTGAAATAATTTAAACTCTGATGTATCCTCACCTGCCTGCAGTTTATGATTATGAAGCAGGTTAACATGAAACACATCATGAATATAAAGTTTCTTTGATAATTTCAGTTGATAAGTAATATTCTCAATCTTCTTTATAATCTGAAAGGGTTCATGTTATGACTTAGCCAGGACAGTACTTAAAAGTACATGTTTACAGTGAACAGCTGATACTGATTGAAGTGATTAAGATGAGTGAGGGCTTGAACATCTTGATCACTTCAATCAAGGTGATTAAGCTGTTCAAAGTGATTAAAAATTTAATCATTATGATCACCTTGATCACATGAGTCTTCTAAAGTCTATATAATCACAGGTAGATTCATAGTTAAAAGCTCATGCTCAATTCATGTATTAAATGTAATCTCTTAAAACTATGATTACTAGTTCCCTCACTTGATCTTAATCTTAAGATCATTAATCATGTAGTTCATTAAACTTGATTTAATTCATTGAATTATATTTATAGTTCATTGAATGATAATATCACTTCAGTCACTACAACATCACCTGTTACACTTTGAGTATCACTCACAGGGTATCAGTCATACAATGAATTAACTCATCAATCTCATGACATTCAAATCCTCTGACAGAGAAGAATCAGTTATTGAATATCTCTTTGACAAAATAATCTGAATTAAGATCTCATTGCCAGATAAGTTTCTTGATGAGAGAAGATTGTTAAACTTATTCTTCACTCAACTTAACATGTACCTGCAGTTCAACAAGTCTTTATTCATGTTAAAATCAGAGAAAGTGTTGTTCACTTCCTCATTTTTGAGGTCAGATGCTTTGAACTGATTTAAACTTATTCTTCAAGATTATCTTGATAATAAAAGTGAAGATCAGGATAACCTGATTAATGAAATCTTTCATGTGTTGAAGAGATTCAAGAAGCAGATAAGAATAATGTTCAAGACAATTAATGAAAAGAGAACAGTGAAGTGAAGTGAGAAATTTGCAACATTCAGTAAAAAGAAGCAGCTGCTACATACACAGTAAACTTTTAAAAACTCACCTCACATATGAATTGAGATGATACTACTTTGATGATGCAGTATTATAAGAGATTAAAGGATGTGATGAAAGATGAAATCTCAAGAGCTGAACACCTCATCATGCTCTCAGAAATGATTGAATGATCAATCATCATCAACAACTGAGCTTATGAATGAAGCTTAAAAAAGAGTCACAAGATTCTTGTATCATGAAGGGCAGAGAAGAACTGTGAGCATCAGTATAATAATTAACTTTATTATGAACCTCAATCTATGAAAATCAATACAGCTACTCAAGTGAATCATTTTCAGTGAAAGAAAAAATCAGTAAAGAAAGAAAAGCCTCACAGAAATAATTATTACAGCTGTAAAAAATCAGAACATTTTACTTGAGACTGTTAAGTTTCTGAAAAGATTATTCAATCAAAGAAGACATATGCTGTCACATGAGAGGCAAAAGACAAGAACAGTCACAACATTATGTTTTAAACAGCATGTTATGATGATGACTGTCACACACATCAGAGTGATAAGGATGACTTCAGGTGATTTTCACATCAACTGAAGAAAACAAAAGTTTATGTCATGACTTCTCATCAAGACTGAGTCATGAACCTAGAAAAGCAGCAGGATCAGCAAAAACAGTTTAATTAAAAAAATAATTATATTAACAGTGATGAAATGATGCTCTCATCTAGTGAGGAGGAAGACTTTATAAAGATAATTAACTTTAAAGATTTAAAAGAATTCATTAAAAAAAATGATGATATCTGAGCATCTACTCATGAAGAACAGTGGTTGAAGATTTACAAAAAAGTATTTAAAATGATGAAGAGATCTTCTGAAAATTATGAGAATCATGTAAAACTGTTGCAGAAACAAATCCTATGAATGATTAAAAATGCATTCACTCAGAAGGATGAGATCAAGGACATGAATTATTAAAACATACTCAGAGAAACATCATTAAAAGATTTCAAGTTCATCATTAAAGAAGGGTATGTTACTCTTGACAGAGCACACATCTCAAGAAAATTATAAATAAAAGTTTAAGAACTCTGAAGTGAATACTTAAAGTTGAACTCAGTGCAGTATTCAGATAAAAAAGTTGACTCAAAGAACTTTAAGTATGTGAAAGAGAATCTGAGATTCCTCTCATTTAATTTAAAAAACTAGAAGGCTCTTCAGGCCTGAGATCTCTGAAGATGCTTAATTTGAAGCCTTTAAAAGAAGTGATTGCTAAAGAAATCACTGCCACAGAAGACATGAGTAATTTTCATGTTTAAATCAAAGTGAAAGGTCACTCAGTCAGACTGTTAATTAACAGTGACTGTACAGGAAATTTCTTGAATTCATGATTCATTAAGTCAAACAAAATAGAAATTCAAAGGAAGCAAAATTTTTATTTGCTTCAAAAATTTGATAAAACCCTCATGAAACACAATAATAATCATGTGAATGAAGAAATCATTCTGATACCTGTTTAAATAAATCAACACTGAGAAAAAATCAGTTTCAACATTATGAAGCAGTCAGGAAGCAACATAGTTTTAAGTATATTTTAACTCTGAGCAGTCAATCCTTTCATCAGCAATTTAGCAAGTTAACTCTGAGTTAATTTTTAACACTTTGAGCGCTCTGAGCTTCTGATCTCATGTCTCAGTTAACAGCCGCTCTTAGCACCTTCTGAGCGCTTTGAGCTCAACCTTAAATCTTGAGCAGAACATCAAAATTTTGTGATAAAAAAATAATTATTAAAACAATTGTTTAAACAAGTACACACACAGTGTTATAATAACAGTAAAACTTATAATAAGTAAACTTTTGCTAAAATTCACTTTTCTGCAATAAAAAATCATGATTTGTTGAGTCTGAAAGCACTGTATAAGTGTTGAGTTCTGAATATTTAAAGAACTTCAAGATTTTCATCACTTAAAAATTTACACACTTTAATAACTTTTGCAACTCAACAGATATGAAGAAACTTTCAATACATAAGTTATAAAAAACAGTATTCTCTATTAATCTTAAATTAAAACTTTCTTCATAACTGCTGTTGTTGTTAAATTATATTTAATTCAAGTTTCAACATATAAAAAGAAACTTTGTATAAGAAAACTCTTAAACAGCTTATTCTCTACAACTTATAAACTGAAAGTTATATCATCAGTATAAAAGCGCAATAGTTATTCAATATGCTAATATATTTATAATTAGTTAAAAGTTTTTTAATTCATAACTATTGCAAATTAAAACTTATGAAGAAATCTTTAGTTTGTAAAGTGTACAGAATAAAGAGATTTAAAACTTTTCAATAAAAAGTTTTTTATTATTCATGAAGGTATAATAGTTATTTAAAGTGTAAAATTTGTATGAGCTCATTTACTGCTCAGAGAGTGCTCTGAGCGCATAAAGTACTATTAACTAAAACCTTATTTTTGAGCAGGCTGTCAAGTTGTGAATGCAATCTAAAAAGATCAACTCTGCTGATGTGTTGTTGAGGTGATCAGACTACAGGGATGTTGAAAAGATGAGTGAAATCATGAAGAAATTACTCTCAACACTTCAGAGAAAGTTAATCACTCTTGTGAATATATTCTCACTCAGATATGCCTCTATTGTGAGGCAGTTGCTTGCAAAGGTGAGGAGAATGACTGAGATTAAAAATCTTAAACTTCAGAAAAAATGTTGAAGGAGTGACAGCAAAACACTTACTCATGATGATTATGATGTAACTGTGAAACAGCTTAACTCTGTCACTGAAACTGTTGATTGCAAACAACTTGTTTCACATGTGATGATAAGAGATCTTGTCATCCATGAAACAGCTGATGAAAGCCTGAGTTTATCTTTAAGAGATTTGATTTGAACTCTACAAAATGATGATTCATTTGTAGAAGTGACACGCAACACTGATTGTACATCAGTGAAGTGCAAGATTAAAGTTGAAAGTTTTTAAAGATTTGACTCTGAAGGCCTTCTGTTTCATGAGGAACAAATATACATTCTGAAAGAAAAGTCAGTAAGAGTAGAGATCTTGAAACATCATCATGATGATGCCTTGACAAGACATTTCAGGGTAGAAAGAACTTTTGAATTAATTGATTATAAATATTATTGAATTGATATGAGTTAAGATGTTAAAGATTATGTTGCATCATGTGACATCTATTAAAGGGTAAAAGTGCTTAAACATCATCTTTATGATGAGCTACAGGTGTTGCCTCAGTCAGAAGAATCATGACAGCAAGTCATAATGAATTTTATCATTAACTTGTCATTAAGTAAGTGCAAGAATTGCATTTATAATGTGATCTTAATGATTATGAATCAGTATACAAAAATGACTTGATACATTTAAATCATGAAAATGATTATGACAACAGAGTTGACTGACTTGTTTTATGAGAAAATAATATGCTGATTTAATGTACTGAAAGAGGTTGTCTCTGATTAAGAATCAGTTTTCACAAGTGCTTTCTGATTGAAAATGTGTTACTATTTAAGAATGAAGTGTCAGCTAAACACTGCTTTTCACTCATAAATGAATGAACAGACAGAATGACAGAATCAAACCTTAAAACATTATCTTCATTATTATTACTCAGATGAACAAGACAACTGAATGAATCTTTTACCTCTGACAGAATTCACATACAACAATGAAACACAGGCATCAATAAGGTGCAGCTCTTTTTATGTCATGTATACTTATCATCTGAAAGTAAGATTTAAAGTTGAGGATGACTTCAGAAAAGAAGAGGTACCTGCAGTTAAAAATTAAGTGAAATAATTTCATGATATACAAAAAGCGCTGTCACAATGATGAGAAAATATAATTAATTCTCAGGCAAAATATTATGATGTTAAACATAAACTCAAGACTTATAATGTGAGAGACTTGATAATGTTATTCATGAAAAACTTATGACAGAAGCGCTTAAACAAGAAACTGTTTCACAAATTCATTAAATCATTTCAGATTGAAAACTTAATAAGGAAGCAAGCTTACAGGTTAACTTTACTGCTCATTTATTAAATTTATAATGTCTTTCATGTCTCTTACTTGAAGTCATATCAGTGCAGAGCTGATGATGACTTTAAATCATTATTGTCACTTTCAGAGCTAATTGATGATGAAGAAGAATATGAAGTTGAAGAGATTATAAACTGCTGAAAATTCAGGAATGAAATCCTGTACAAAGTGAGATGAAAGGGTTGATCAGAAGAATATAATTAATGAGTGTTAAAAAAGAACTTAAAAGATGTGCAGAAAATGCATGCAGTCTTCAACAATAAATTAAAAGAGTGCAGGAAGAAGTGATTTAAAAAGACTTAATTAACATCATAAGAACACTTTTTCCTGATTTTCTTCAAGGGGTTTTACAGATTTTATTAAGGCCTTATAAGTGATCTATGACAAGAATTAAGAGTGACAAGTTCATTAAAAAAGATGAATTATCAGCAAGGCATAAAAGAAACATAATATTATTACTGTTGTAATGACATACCTGATCAGAGTCAAAGGAAAAAGCAACTATCATATAAGATCAGCAGAACATCAGTAAAACATTATTTACTTCTCTTTATCATCATCATTTTTCTTCTTATCATCATCATTCTTCTCTGACTCCTCTGACTCCCTGAAGGGAGAAAAATCCTCATCATCATCATCATCATCATTGTCTACAATGATGGGCAAATGCTTTTAAAATAAAATGCACATTAACTGATCATAATTGTCATGTCAGAGGTGAAGAGATGAGGATTAAATTAAATATCACATGATATTCAAGATACTTTTAAGTGTATTGTTGATGCATTTGATCTGCTTGAGGAGCAGGAGGCTGATCTTAATAATAAACTTTAATTTCAACAGCTTCTGATGACAGTCAGTAACACAAAGATGCACTGTAATCTTCTTGTTATAATACTTTTGACGCGCCTTGAGAGCAGTCAGGAGAGCAGGTGAAGGAGCATCAACATTAATTTTATTAATTAAACATATGAGGGTGTTTACCTTGCAGGTAAATCACATGAGAATTTTAAATCATCAGTGAAGTGCAACAAGTGAGTAAGTTAAACTTATCAAAAGACAAGCTTTATGCAAATTTATGCAATATGCACACTTAACATTTAAACAGATATCACACACCTGAGTCATGTCATCTGTGAAATGATGACTACATCAGAGGCAGAAGAATTTGATCAGTTGTTATAAATTAATGATAATTCAAGATTTGCATAAAGTGTGTGTTTTACAAGTGACTTAACAGCATTAATGAGTCACATGAAAACTTTACACTGCTTGATCTCATCTTCATTCCTTAGTTATTAGTTTTATATAATTAGAATCATATAACCTTTATACATTTATATCTCATGCTGTCATGAACCTCAACTATACTTTCCTTTCTAGTAAGAGACATTATAATCTCATAGTTTTAATAATTTTACCTTTTAAAGGATGATGGCTTGAGATAAGATGCAGACTTAAAACTAATTACATTAAACTTCTGAAGCAGAACAAGACATGATGATGAAGAATTAACAAAATGATCATGAAACATCACTCATTTCCTCTGACATCAGTGAAGTGAACCTCATGAGTGAAGGATCCTCAAGTCAAATGATGCACAACATTAATGATGAGATCATGCAAGTGAGATGACAGTGAGATGAACTTTTAAAATGATAAGAGCTGCAGCAGCTTCAAACAGAAGTTTTAATGTTGCAGATTAACTTACTTAAAGATTCTGCTGCTCATGTTGATATCTCAGCTGAGAGATTTTTCAACTCAATGAATGCTGAGTCTGTAATTAGCAAGCAGAGCGCTGATAAAATGCTGTTAATATGAAATGTATGATTAAGAATTCAGGCAAAGAAGTTGCTGTTATATCATGACAAGAATGTGAAAAAGCACCTGAATTGAATGTGAGATGCAAGAAATACCTTTTATTTTAACTCAGTTAATTTCCCTCATGAGGAGGATAAGGTGATTTATGTTATGCAATATTTAAAAAGTGAATCAAAGGAGACATGACTGTGAGATGATGAGATTAAAGATTATTTCATTATTACTTGAGATGATTTTATGAAATTTCTGCTCAATATTATCAAGGACCCTGTGAATCATCAGCTTCACATCACTCAATTGTATAATGATGCTGTTCAACTACTTCATCAATCAGTTTAAGCTTTTAATAATTATTTAAGCACCTTGAAAGCTCAGTTACCTCTTTACAGTGAAGAGCACATGAGGACTCACTTCTTCATAAAATTAAAACCTGAGGTTCATACAGCCTTGATGAATTATCAGGACTTATTCACAACTCAAAAAAGAATCATCACCTTGACTGCACACCTGAAGAATAACTTATGTTTAAGAGGCATCATGAAATCAAAAGCAAATCCTAATACAACAGTTATCTTCAGTTGTAAACTTGAGTCATCATTGAAGCCTGCTGAGAATAAGGATCATAAGCCTGATGAGGGCAAGATGAAGAGCAAGTGAGATAATAAATATAAAAATGAATCAGTGAAGACTCCTGAAACAAAGGACTTGTCACACATGATTTATTAAAATTGCAATCAGAAGAGACATTATTCCTCTGATTATTCACAGCCTGTGAAAAACTTAAACTTGAATAAGACCTCAGTTGCAGCTGTTTCAGCATTAAAAAATGAGAACACTTCAGTGAAGACTTTACATCACTGAAGTGCTGAACAAAAGTAGCCTCAGAGTTTAATTTAATTGTTGATGAACAAGTTCTTCACAATGATGATGTCATACTCATGCAAGCCTTATTGAACATGAGAGCTGAAGTTAATGTGATTTCACAACATTTTATTATTGAGCATCAATTGACTCATATGAAGGGCTTGTTACCTCAACTTTAATTCTTAAATGATCAGAAGGCTTACTGCTTCAGTGCTTATCATGTGCATTATCAGCTTATTGACAGTTAAAGATAATCTCATGAATGTGAACATGTATTTTACACATTAAATAAGTCAGGATCATCCCTTATCCTTGAACTCTCTGCATTAAAGACTGAACATGTGTGAATCAACTGCAGAATGAAGGCGTGATGCTTCAACATTAAGAAGCAGTTTATCAAGTTACAGTCATCTGATGAATTCACAAGAAAGATTTAAAATCACTCTGCTGTCTACATCCTGATATGAGTCAGTCTGAGTGATGACGCTGCATCAGAGGTGCGCATATAAAGCATTAAAATAACATAAGCTTTACCTGAGAAGTATGTTGATTATGCAGATGTGTTTTCAACAGAGAATGCTGATCTCCTTTCATCTTACAAGATCAGTGATCATGCAATTGACTTAAACAGCACAGATTCATCTTATGATTCTTTATATAACCTCTTCAATACTGAATTAAAGGTGTTATGAGAATACTTGAATGACATCTTAATGAAAGATTGAATTCATCATTTCATGAGCTCTGCAGGAGCACTCATTCTTTTTGTTTCAAAAAAAAATGAAGAGCTGCAGTTATGTGTCAATTACTGAAGATTGAATAAAATGATCATCAAGAACAGGCACCTGTTACCTCTTATAAATGAAATGTTGAATCAGCTTAATGAAGTCAAGTTATTTATGAAGCTAAATTTAAAGGACGCCTATCATTGTATTTACATTAAGAAAAATGATGAGTAAAAGATGATGTTCTGCATGTGTTATAATCACTTTAAGTATATGATCATGTCTTTCAGATTGATCAACACTTCAGTTATGTTTCAAGCTTACATCAACTGAGCATTAACAAGGCTTGTGAATGTCTTTTGTGTTATCTATTTAGATGACATCCTTATATACTCAGAATTGTCAGTGCAACACTGAGAGCATGTTAAGCAGGTGTTAAACTGACTCTGTTAATTTCAACTTTACATGAACCCTAAGAAGTGTGAATTCTTCATTATCAAGGTGAAATTCCTAGGGTTTATTATCACAACTAAAGGCGTAGTGATGAATTCATGACAAGTGAACATCATACAGGACTGATCAGTATTAAGGATTTTTCAGAAAGTACAAGTCTTCCTGAGCTTTGTGAACTTTTATAGACGCTTTATTAAGTGTTATTCACAAGTTGCAGCCCCCTTGACAAACCTTATGAAAGGTAGCAAGGATGAAAAAAAGTTTAAGTCTTTTAAATTCTTAAACAACACAAAGAAGGTGTTTGATCATCTTCATGAGATCTTTATGACAGCATCTATCCTGATTCACTTCAATTCAAAGTTATGAATACAGGTGAAAACTGATGTGTTAATCATTAAGCTCACTGACATCCTGTCTCAGCTGTTGAATAACAGGAAGTGACATTCAGTTGTGTTTTAATTGAGAAAGCTGTCTCCTTCAGAGACTTAATATGAAACTCATAATCAAGAGCTTCTTATCATCATTATGAGGTTTAAACACTGATGCCACTATCTTGAAGGCAGTTGTCATATCATAGAGGTATTGACTGATCATAACAATTTATGAGAATTTATAAATGTGAAGGAATTGAATGACAGGCAAGCATGATGAGCAATGAAACTCACTGCTTTTAATTTTAATATTTTGCATCAATCTGAAAAGATCAACCCTGCTGATGCATCATTGAGGTGATCAGACTATGAGGATGTTGAAAAGATGAGTGAAATTATGAAGAAATTACTCTCAACACTTCAAAGAAAGTTAATCACTCTTGTGAATGTATTCTCACTCAGATATGCCTTTATTGTGAGGCAGTTGCTCACAGAGGCAGGGAGAATAACTGAGATTAAGAATTTTAAACTTCAGAAAAAATGCTGAAGAAGTGATGATAAAACACTTACTCATGATGATTGTGATGTAACTGTGAAACAGCTTAACCCTGTCACTGAAACTGTTGATTGCAAACAACTCATTTCACATGTGATGATAAGAGATCTTGTCATTCATGAAACAGCTGATGAAAGCCTGAGTTTACCTTTAAGAGATTTGATTTGAACTCTACAAAATGATGATTCATTTGTAGAAGTGACATGCAACACTGACTGTACATCAGTGAAGTGCAAGATTAAAGTTGAAAGTTTTTAAAGATTTGACTCTGAAGGTCTTCTGTTTCATGAGGAATAAATATACATTCTGAAAGAAAAGTCAGTAAAGGCAGAGATTTTAAAACATCATCATGATGATACCTTGACAGGGCATTTCAGGGTAGAAAGAACCCTTGAATTAATTAACTGCAAATATTATTGAATTAATATGAGTCAAGATGTTAAAGATTATGTTGTGTCATGTGACATCTGTCAAAGAATGAAAGTGCTTAAACATCATTCTTATGATGAGCTACAGGTGTTGCCTCAGTTAAAAGAATCATGACAGCAAGTCATAATGAATTTTATCATTAACTTGTCATCAAGTAAGTGCAAGAGTTGTGTTTATAATGTGATCTTAATGATTATGAATCAGTATACAAAAATGGCTTGATACATTCAAATCATGAAAACAATTACAGCAACAGAGTTGACTGACTTGTTTTATGAGGAAATAATATGCTGATTTAATGTATTGAAAGGGGCTGTCTTTAATCAGAGATCAGTTTTCACAAGCACTTTCTGATCAGAAATGTGCTATTATTTAAAAATGAAGTATTAACTAAGCACTGCCTTTCACCTGCAAACAGATGAACAAACAGAACAGCAGAATTAAATTTTAAAACATTACTTTTATTATTACTGCTCAGATGAACAAGACAACTGAATGAATCTTTTACCTTTAACAGAATTCACTTATAACAATAAAATGCAGGCATTAATAAGGTGCAGCTCTTTTTATGTCATGTATGCTTATTATTCAGAAGTAAGATTTAAAGTTGAGGATGACTTCAGGAAAGAGAGAGTACTCACAGTTAAAAATCAAGTGAAATAATTTCATGACATACAGGAAGTGCTGTCACAATGATGAGAAAATGTAATTAATTTTTAAGCAAAATATTATGATGTTAAACATAAACTCAAGACCTATAATGTAAGAGACTTGATAATATTATTCATGAAGAACTTATGACAGAAGCGCTTAAGTAAGAAATTGTTTCACAAATTCATTAAATCATTTTAAATTGAAGACTTAATAGAGAAGCAGATCTACAGACTAATTTTATTACTCATTTATTAAATTTATAATATCTTTCATGTCTTTTACCTGAAGTCATATCAGTGCAGAGCTGATGATGACTTTAAATTATTACTGTCACCTTCAGAGCTAATTGATGATGAAGAAAAATATGAAGTTGAAGAGATTTTAAATCATCAGAAATTCAGGAATGAAATCTTGTACAAAGTGAAATGAAAGGATTGATCAGAAGAATATGATTAATGAGTATTAAAAAAAAACTTAAAAGATGTGCAGAAAATGCATGCAGCCTTTAACAATAAATTAGAAGAGCACAGGAAGAAGTGATTTAAAAAAATTTAATTAACATCATAAAAACACTCTTTCCTGATTTTCCTCAAGGGGTTTTACAGATTTTATTAAGATCTTATAAATGACTTATGACAAGAGTCAAGGGTGACAAGTTCATTAAGAAAGGTGAATCATCAGCAAAGCACAAGAGAAACATAATATTATTATCATCATAACAGTGTACCTGATCAGGGTCAAAGGAAAAAGCAATTATCATACAAGATTAACAGAACATCAGCAAAACATTATTTACTTCTCATCATCATTATCATTTTTCTTCTCATCATCATTATTCTCCTCTGACTTCTCTGACTCCTTGAAGGGAGAAAAATCTTCATCATCATCATCATCATCATCATCATCAATGATAGTAGGCAAACACTTTTAAAATTAAATGTAGATTAGCTGATCCTAGTAGTTAAGGAAGGAGTGCAGAGAAGAAGATTAAATTAAGTATTTTATGATATTCAGAATATCTTTAAAAGTGACATTGATGCACTTGATCTGCTTAAGGAGCAGGAAGTTGATCTTGACAGTAAATTTTAATTTTAACAACTTCTGATGACAGCTGATAACATGAAGATGTGCTGTAATCTTCTTATTATAACACTTTTAACACGCCTTGAGGGTGATCAGGAGGGCAGGTGAGGGAGTGTTGATATTAACTTTATTAATTAAATGAATTAATGTGTTTATCTTGCATGTGAACCATGCAGGGACCTTGAATCATCAGTGAAGTACAACAAATGAGCATGTTAAACTTATTAAAAGATAAGCTTTGTAAAGGTTGATGCAGTACATGCACTTAACATTCACATGAGTATCACAAACCTGCGTGGTATCTTCAGTGAAACAGTGACTACATCAGAGGCAAAATGATTCAATGAGACGTGCATGAGGGCCTGTGAAACACTTGATAATGAGTGAGCACTATATGATATCATGCATTAATTGTGCAGGTGCAGAGCCTGTTTCTTTAACTTATAAACATGATGACTGATATTGTGATGATGAAGAAGGTGTGATTTGAGGATGTGTTGATGATGTTATAATGATGAGTCACTGCTCTGGCAAAAGTTGATGACAGAAGGCTGAGGAGTTGACAGTATTTATACTTTAAAACTTTTATTGTGATATCATCACTCAGAGCCTTGATTATGTTATTATAATGCTGTTGTGACTTCACTGCTGTGACTTCACTGCCTTCACTTCACTTCTTAAAGTTTTCACATTCATGTGATTAACTCACCTCATTATCACCTTGCTTAATCAGCGCTGATGCTGTGTCATCAGTTCAACAGTTAATTAAGTCTTTCAATGATCACTCACCTTTCTGCGCTGAAGGGCTGCTGCATAAGGGGGAGACAATTGTCATGAGTTAATGACAATTCAGGACTTGCATAAGGTGTGTGCTTTACAGATGATTTAACAGTGTTAATGAATCACATGAAAACTCTGCACTGCTTGATCTTATCTTCATTCCTTAGTTATTAGTTTTATATAATTAAAATCATATAACCTTTATACATTTATATCTCATGCTGTCATGAACTTAAGTTATTAAAACTGTGAGACTATAGCATTTCTTACTAGAAAGGGACACTATAATCTCACATCAATCATGCACATAATTCAACAGAACACTTGACAATGAGTGAGTGTTATATGATGACTCACATTAGAAGTGCATGCGCGGAGTCAGTTTCTCTGACTTACAGGCATAATGACTCATGTTGCAGTGATGATGATAATGCATTTTAAGAGTGTGTTGATGATGTTACAGTGATGAGTCACTGCTCTGACAAAAGTTGATGACAGAAGGTTGAGGAGTTGACAGTATTTATATTTTAAAGCTCTTATTGTGATATCATCATCTGAGGCCTTGATTATGTTATCATAGTGCTGTCACATTTATGCTGTCATGACTTCACTGTCACCTCTTCACTCCTCAGAGTTTTCACTGTCATGTGACAAGCTCACCTCATTATCATCTCACTTAATCAGTGTTGACATCATGTCATTAATTTAACTGTTAACTGAGCTTTTTATCAGTCATTCACCTTTCTGCGCTGAAGGGCTGCTGCATAAAGAGGAGGTAATTGTCATGAGTTAATGATAATCTGAAACTCATGTAAGGCATGCGCTCTACAAGCAGCTTGATAATGTTAATGAGTCACATGAAAACTCTGCACTGTTTAATCTCACCTTCATTCCTTAGTTATTAGTTTTATATAATTAAAATCATATAACCTTTATACATTTATATCTCACATCATCATGAACCTTGACTATACTTCTCTTTTTAGTAAGGGACGCTATAATCTCACAGTCATCATCAGTGTTTAATTATTATTGAATGATGTTATTCACCTTGTTCAGAAGTTCTCCTATTCAGTATGAATCAAAGAACTCATTCAGTTCAGTAACATATCACTGAAAATCAACTCAGAAGAATGAAAAGTCTTTAAATTCTTAATAAACCTTGCAGAATTCATCAATGATAATACATTTTCAATCTGAGTCTTTATAGATTCAGGTCAAATGTTTTAACAGTTTAATAATATTTAAATAAACTGTTCAAGATGCCAGATTCATTTAAGGTTTTATGTATTTAACAGAGTCATCCTCAACTCTTGTTTTCACATATGTTATCTTCATCTGTTCAATGAAATATTATTTATTCATTGCTAATAAGTAGTTTCTGATCTTCATTACTCATTCATCATATTTTAAACAGTCACTGAAGAACATCAGCAGATCAGAGAACTTTAATAATCTGAAGTTGAATGATCTTTCAACTGTGAGTTAAGGAAAATCAGGTCAGGGGGTGCTTGTGAAGATGATTATGATTCATTGTTCAAGATATGTTATCACATCAGCTTGTTTAATGACTTTCTTCTTCTGTTCTCTGTTCTTGTCTTTTATTCTTTCAAAGTTCACTTGTAGTTCTTCATGTGCCTTTATAACAGTGTTGATTTCATTCAAAGACTACTCATGATCAGTGATTAATTGTCAGAGAACAGTCATTGCTTCAGAGGAATGTTCTTATAAGAGATTAATTAAGGTCTCTGCAGTTGAGGCAGTCAGAATCTGATCAATCAAGTTTTCATTCAAGATGAATTATTCATCATTCACAGAAGTTAACAAAGACTTTTTAATTCATGAGTAAACTCTGTTATCAGCTCCTCTGATCATCATGATTAATTTCAGGTTCAGATTTTGATTCTGATTCTGATTTTAATTCTGATGTGTGATTATCTGACTTCAGTGTTAATTTGATTCAGAATTCATTCAGGATGCCTTGCAGCAGAAGATAAAGAAAAAAATTAAAATAATATCAAGATTATGCAGATTATGAATTAATACATGTGTTTTAATAGCTGACATTTAACTACAGAGAAGAATTTTAATCTAAGGAGCAAAAGGAAGAAAAAGCATGAAAATTAAAATCTTTATGTGCATGTTAAACTCACTAATTTAAATCACTGTTAACTTGTTCAGTCATTCAACGCTAACTCATTCAGTCATTCAGTTCAATTCATCATTCAGATCATTCAGATTATTCAGTTTAATTTAATGTTCAAGTGTAAACTTGACAAAAATATTAATTATTTTCATATGTAAGTAATCTGCAAAGATATAATTTAAAATAATCATGTTTTAATTTTAATTGTATAAATGTCATAAAGGTTAATCTTTCACATTTATATAATTCTTTTAACTTTATAATTAAGTCAGGTCTTGTAGCATATATTTTATGTTATTAATCTTGATTTGTATTTTGTTATTTTATTAATTATTCTTCTTTGATGATTTTCTCATGTGAGCACTCAGTGTATGAAACTCATCAGGTGCTAGTTCAGAATAAGAAAAATTATATTTAATAACAGCATAACCTTGTGAAGATAACTTTCACTCATGAGGGAGCTCAGTTAATAAACATCACTCTCAGCATTTTATGAAAGTGATTAAAGAAGTTAACATCATTGATGACATCTTATGAAGATGTGATTTAATAATGAATATCTCATGAAGACAGCTTCATTGAGATGATTGCTTTATAAAATCTTCCTCAGGCAGGTTAACTTTAAAAGAGATATATTATAAGATTAAAGTGTGTCTCACTTTCTTTTTTAACAATAATTCTTTACTTATTAACAATATCATATTATTGTGAATCATCAATTATAAGCTTAAGTCATTATTGTCACATAGCTTCATAATTCCTTAATTAAGATATTATCTCACAGTAGTACACTTACAGTTTTATTGCTTCAATTCATTGTAAGAATGCTGTTCAGCAAGAATGACTGAAAACTCATAAACTTCTTAATCAGCTTTCATAATAATTTCATTAATCACTTCTGAAACCTTACAAACAATAGTTCAAGATGATTTTATCATTTTTAACTTTCAATCATGACACATTACTTCTACATTCTCTGAGGAGTTCATCATGATGAATATCAGAATTCAACTTGTGAAGATTCAACTCATGAGTGAGAAGAAATGTACTAAGCAGGCTGAGTTTAAAACTCATGAATGATTAACATTAAATTCATCTTCAGCTCTGAAACACACCTGTTATGAAAAGTGAATCAAAGATGAAGATTTTTACTGTATGAAGGACTATTCTCACTTTCAGTAGTATGTACATTAAATTAAGCACCTTCTCATGAAACTTCATCTTAAAGAGTCAGATCACTATCTGAATTATAAAATTACAAAACTTCATGAGAAAACTCAGAGATTTTAAGATAAACTACATGATGCAGAGGTTGCAGGTGATAAATTTTAATGAATTAAAAAACTTCATGAATTTAATTCCTGAAATTTACAAGAGCCTCATGAAGGTTTTTTTAAAAACTCAGATGAAAACTTTGCCTCTTTATCATAAAGAAGATCACTCAATTAATCTGCTGAAGAAAATAACATCACCTTTTGATCTTATGTACAATCTTTTCATAAAGGAGTTGACTGTATTATGAAAGTATTTAAATATTAATCTTGTAAATGAATTTATTCAGCTGTTGTGATCTTCTGCAGAAGCATTAATGCTTTTTGTATTTAAAAATGATGAAAGCTTGTGACTCTGCATGAATTATCAGGAGTTAAATGTTATTACTTAAAAAAACTGATACTTTTTATCATTAATTAATGAGATCATAAATCATGTCTGTGATGCTCAGATCTTTAAGAAGATTGATGTTAAAAATACTTATTATCACATTCACATACATGAGGGTGATGAGTGAAAGACAGCATTCATATCAGGTACAAACTGTATAAATACTTAATTATATTTTTTAAGCTTATCAATGCTTCTGTGAGTTTTTAATCTTATATTCATAAAGTTCTTCATGAATATTTAAACATCTTCATGATTATATTCTTGAATGATATCCTGATTTACTTAATGAAAGAGAGTTAACATGAACAGCATGTTCAGATTGTCTTGAAAACTTTACTCACAGCAAAGTTATTCACAAAGCTTTTTAAATGCTTATTTAATGTGAAGCATGTGCTTTTTCTGAGATATGTTATCACAGATACAGAGGTTGAAATGAAGATGAATTACATATTCATCATTATCAACTGATCAGAGTTAAAAAATGTACATGAAGTGTAAACATTTCTGAGCTTCATGAACTTTTACTGAAGATTTATACAAAGCTTCTCATGTATCATTGCACCTCTCATGAAGATTATTAAAGGGTTTAATGTAAAATTAAACAAGAAGTTAATCTCATGAAGGGCAAGCTTTTTATCTCTGAAGATGCAAACTGCTTTTAAAATTCTTATATAAACTTTCACTACTGCTCTGTTCCTGCAGCATTTCAACATCACATTATTAATATAGCTTGAAATAAATGCTTCAGAGTATGTGATCTCAGATATTCTCTTGCAAAAGCACTCTGATGAGTGTGAGTTACAATTTATTTCTCATGAAAGATGATACCTGTGAAATGAAAGTATGAAACTCATGATGAAGAGCTGCTCATAATAGTTGAAAGTTTTCATCATTAACAGCATTATTTAAAAGGATTCACTCATTCAGTTGAGGTGTTATCAGATCATTTAAGCTTGTGAAGCTTCATGACTACTCATAAGCTCTCATGAAGACAGGTTTAATGAGTATTGACTTTATCAACTTATGATTTTATTATCATTTATTGAAAAGAAAATTTAAAATTTTGCTGACAGTCCTTCATAAAAACCTGATCATCAATGTGAAGCAAAACAAGAGGATTAAACTGAGAATATTTTAATATTACAACAGATGCTGTTCCTGACAGTAATTTTAATTTCAGTTAAGTTTAAAGATGACTTATTAACTCAGAAGGTACATCTTCATGAAGTATTAATTGCAGGCACAATGAGTTTTTGACAGTGAAATTAATGAAAACAGACCTCTGAGGCTGTTTTAAATGAAGAATCTTACAAAAAGATTAACACTTCTCTCATTAAAATGTTATCTGAATTCTTGCAGATTGATGTTATGACTTAGTTAAGACAGTACTTAAAAGTATGCACTTACAGTGAACAGCTGATACTGATTGAAGTGATTGAGGTGAATGAGAGCTCAAACACTTTAATCATCTCAATCAAGGTGATTGAGCTGTTCAGAGTGATTAAAAGTTTAATCATTATAATCACCTCAATCACATGAGTCTCCTAGAGTCTATATAAACACAGGTAGATTCATAGTTAAAAGCTTATGCTCAACTCATGTATTAAAGACAATTTACTAATTTTATCTTCTAAGTTCTATTCAACTGTGATATCAATAGTTCAGTGAATGACAATATTACTTCAGTCACTATGACATCACCTGTTACAATTGATTCTCTCATGAAGTATATGTTGAAACAAATCACTGCTTATGAAGTTAATTCAAGAATGTTAAATTCTCACTCACTTTAATCATGAAGAAATGACCTTTTATACTTTAACTTAATGCTTTATATACCTCATGCAGAGTCATTACAACTGAGGATTATTAAAAAGCATCATGATGAATCACTTGCAAGTCATCTCATGACAGAGAAAATCTTTACTTTAATACATGCAAAGTACTACTAACTGAACATGCAGAAGTAAATTTAAGAATACTGCAATTCTTATCTTATCTGTCAGGGAGTCAGAGTCATTCATGAAAGACAACTTGAATTATTATAACTCATACTTATTTTGAAAGAATCTTGAGAGATACTCATCTTAAACTTCATAACTGATCTTTCAGAGAGTCATGCTTATGAGAGTGTGTATGATGTTATACTGATAATGATGTGTAAATTCTCAAAAATGACATATTATATTTCAGTCAGAAAGAATTGAACTGCTGATTAACTCATGAAGACCTTTGTTAAAGAGATTGTTAAGTTACATGAAGTTGCTCAAACTTTAATTTCAGATCATAAATTTGTTTTTACCTCATGACTCTGAGTCAATTTGATGTTCATATTAAAGATTAATTATTAATTGAGCACTGCCTTTCATCTGTAAACTGATGAGCAGACTGAATAACAAAATAATATGCTGAAATAATACTTATGAAGTTATGTTAATTATCAACAGAACAATTGAGCCTCACTTTTAATATTAATTAAGTTTATATACAACATGAGCTTACACTCTTCTACTGAAAAGGCATCATTTGAGGTTATTTATAACTTCATACCTAAATTGAATATGCTCACTGTGAAGGAACTCATAAAGTACTTTGCAGTTAAAGGAATTATCATTGAAGTTGAGCAGCTTATGAAGCATTTTCATAAAATTTAAATAAAAGTCTGCAGAGCTCTTGTGAAGTCTTAAGAGTATTAAGTTAAGCACTACAATTAATCTCACCTTAATGTAATTTATAAAGTTGAACAGTTAATCTGATTAAAGGTTAAAAACATAACTCTGAAGTGATTCTCATGAAAGCTAAATTGACAGTGTTATGAACTGTAACAGGTGATGTCATAATGACTGAAGTGATATTATCATTCAATGAACTATAAGTATGATTCAATGAACTAGATCAGGTTTAATGAACTACATGATTAATGATCTTAAGGTTAAAACTAAGTGAGAGAACTAGTAGTCATAGTTTTAAGAGATTGCATTTAATACATAAGTTGAGCATGAGCTCTTAACTATGAATCTACCTGTGATTATATAAACTTTAGGAGACTCATGTGATCAAGGTGATTATAATGATTGAACTTTTAATCACTTCAAACAACTCAATCATCCTGATTGAGGTGATCAAGGTGTTCAAGCCTTCACTTGCCTTAATCACTTCAATCAGTATCAGCTGTTCATTGTAAGTGCATACTTTAAGTACTGTTTTGATTAAGCCATAACATTAGCTCCCCTCACAAGGTTTTCATCCTCAGAAATTAAAAGCCCCTCATGCCTTACTCTGATGACAGAAAGATTGTTTAATTCTTAATTCATCACTTTCATCTGACTGATTATATCATTAATTACAAAAATCTTATCATGTGACTTTACTGTTGCTGTGTCTTCAGTGACTGTGAGTGTTTTGTATCTTCAGAATTCAATCACTGTAGTTTTTATGTTCAGTCAGATGTTGCTTGTGACCTTGTGATTTCTTCAGCTGAGTTGAATCATGTCAGAGAGAAACTTCTTCATTTATGAAAAAAAAAAGCAGACATTTCTGCTAGAAAATGAGAGTTGAAGGTGAAGAAAAAAAGACTTTGCAAACAGATCACTCTTCTTAAGAAGTGATAAATAAATCTGATTCATACTGAGCTTTAAAACATTGAAGAACTGAAGCAGAAGGAATTAATTTAAAGTTAAATTATTAATTCTCTTCCTGACTTCTTTGAAATCTTCATCATTTTAAATGATTGACTGACAGCAAGTTCCTCTGATGAAACTGATGTAACTTCACTGAATAATAAGTAAAATTTTCCTCTGATTCTCATGTATTCCCTGCCATGTCATAGCTTTTTTATTTAATCAGATAGTGAGACTCATCATTTATCTCTTGTTGATTTAAAATTTCCTTTACCTTGAACTCAGCATCTTGACTTTCAGGATTGATTTCAGGTGAATTATCTTGTAATGATGTTTTTAAATCTGCTGATTTGAGTAAAAACACATGAAATACTGAGTGTATCTGCATGACTGATAAAAGTTTAAATTCATAATTGACACTTTCTTTCTTCTTCAAAATGTGAAAAGGTCTCAGTTTCTTATGATTTAATTTGTTGCTTGATCACTTCATCTTGATGTTGTGACACAGGAGGTATATTTTATTTCTTTTTTTAAAAGTAAGTTTCTTATCTCTTTTTTTATTATAATATATCACTGACCTTTCTGAGGTAAACTTTATGTCTCATTATAATTTCTTATGAAGATTCTTTAAATGATTCACTTGTATCTTCACTTTTTATGTTATGATTGTTAACCCTCTTGCTTCATTCATAGATGAGTTAAACCTGTAGTTGATGTAAAATGATGATACTCTCATGAATTCTGTTGTTGTCATGTTGTAAGTTAATTGAGCTATCAGTAAGAGTTTTACTCAATTGATTTGTTAATAATTAATATAACAGCATAAGTACTGTTTTAATATTTAATTTAAGCATTCAGTCTGTTCATCTGTTTGAGGATGATATGTGATGAACAACTTATGATGAATTTCTAGTTGATTCACTAGTGATTTTCAAAACTTGAAGATGAAGAGTTTATCTCTGTCTGAGATTATTTCTTTCAGCAGCTCATGATTGATTGTTATAATTCTTAAAAATGTGTATATTAGTTCTTCTGCTGATGATGACTCCTTATATGATAAAAGATATTCATACTTTGTGAGTCAGTCTGTTATGATCAGTATTGTGTCATATAATACTTTCATCAGGGGTTCTTTCAACTTTGATAATTTTATCACAAAATTTAATGTGATGCTTGATCATGACTGTGCTGATGTTGATGATGATTTCAACAGTTCATATGATTTATGACGCTCTGCTTTGTTCTTTTGACATGTGTTGCATTTTTAAATGATTTCCTCAACTTTCTTCTTTATTCATGAGAAGTAATATGTTCATGTGAGTTGTTTTAATGTCTTCTTAATATCTTAGTGTTCATTCATTCTGCTAGAATGACACTCTTCTACTAGCATCTCTCATAAGCTGACTGATACATAAATCAAGCCTTGAAAAAGTAAGAGGCCTTCTTGCTTTTTAAAGCTTTCATGATTATTGATATTTTGAAGAACTTATTGCATTAACTTGTCATTCTTCAACACTTTTTGAACTCAACTTTCAAAGATGTTATTCTTAACTTTTATTATAAAGTTGACTTCTTTATTGTATGTTATGCTCTTTTGCTTATCTTTTTAAAGGATGATCTGATTCATGATTAACTTTTCCTGCAGATAATTAACTCATCTGTTAAGAGCATTCACCTTGACATTCTCTGATCTCTTTTAATAATGAATCTTGAAATTATACTGTGATAATTCTTCTGATCAATGAACTTGTCTTCAGTTCAAGACTTTCATTGTCATGAAGTATAATAAATTCTTATGATCTGAGTATACTTAAACCTCATGCTTTGATCCTTCAAGATATACACATCATTGCTTGAATGCATCAACAATAATTAACAGCTTCTTGTCATGTATCTCATAACTCTGTTCAGCATTTAACAGTTTTCATGAATAATAAGTTATTGATCACAGACATCTCTTATCATCTGATTAATTAATGCATGTTTTTATAACTTCATCTGATGTGTCTGTCTTGAGCGTAATAGATTTCTCAGGGTCAAAACTCATGAGAATTAATTACAATGTGAAGTGCTTCTTCAGCTCTTTGAAGGATCTCTGTGCTTCAATAAATTAAATAAACTTTTAATCTTTCTTCATCAACTTCATTAGAGGTGCTGTGATCTTAAAACATTTCTCAATAAACTTTTTATAGAAGTTTGCAAAGCTTAGAAAGGATTGTACTTCCTTAACATTTATTAAAACTGATCATTCAACCACAGACTTAATCTTCTCTGAGTTCATTCATAAGCTTTCTGAGGTGATGATAAATTCAAGAAATTAAACTTCTTTGACATGAAAAAGGCTCTTCTCTGACTTAATGCATAAGTCAGCATCTTTTAATGTTTATAAAATTTTTTAAACATGTTCAACATATTGCTCCTTCATCTTTGAGTATATCAGTATATCATTGAGATAGACAATTATGAACTGGTTCAAGTATTGCTGCAAAATGTTGTTAATGAAAGCCTGAAAGATTACTGAGGTGTTGATTAATCTGAAAGACATTATCAAGTATTCATATAACTTTGAGTGCGTTCAGAACACTGTTTTTCATTCATCATCTTCTTTTATTCATATCTGATTGAATGCCTCTGAAATGTTGAACTTTATGAATCATTACACTCCTTGAAATCTGTTCTGCAGTTCTGAAATGAGTGACAATGAGTAACTGTTTTTTATCATTATGTTGTTTAATGTGAGACTATCACGTCCCTTACTAGAAAGGGAAGTATAGTTGAGGTATGTAACAGCATAAGATATAAATGTATAAAGGTTATATGATCTTAATTATATAAAACTAATAACTAAGGAATGAAGATGAGATCAAGCAGTGCAGAGTTTTCATGTAACTTATTAATGCTGTTAAGTCACTTGTAGGGCGCATGCTCTACATGAGTCTCAAATTATTATTAACTCATGATAATTATCTCCCTCTTATGCAGCAGCCCTTCAGCGCAGAAAGGTGAGTGATTAATAAAAGGCTCAATTAACTGTTGAAATGATGATGCAGCATCAGCACTGATTAAATGAGATGATAATGAAGTAAATTAATCATGTGAACATGAAAACCCTGAGGAGTGAAGCAGCAGCAGTGAAATCATGACAATGAAGTCATGACAACACTCTGATAACATTACTCAAGTCACAGGTGATGATATCATAATAAGAGCTTTAAAATATAAATATTATCAACTCTTCAATCTTCTGTCATCAACTTTTGCATGAGCAGTGATTCATCATCTCAACATCATATACACACCCTCAACTCACATCATCTTCATCATCACAACATCAGTCATTATACCTGTAAGTCAGAGAAGTTGACTCTGCAGATGCACTTTTAATGTGAGTCATCATATAACATTCACTCATTGTTAAGCACTTCATTAAATTTCATGCACATTTTATTGAATCTTTCTGTCTTCATTGTTCTCATCACTTTATGAATGACATGACTCAGGTATGCAACATCAGATTAAATGTCAAGTGCGCATATTACATAAATCTGCATAAAGCTTATCTTTTAATAAGTTTAATCTGCTCATCTGTTATACTTCACTGATGATTTAAAGTCCTTGTGCATTTCACCTGCAAGATTAACACCTTGATACACTTGATTAATAAAGTTAATGTTAATACTTCTCTGCCTGCTCTCCTGACCACTCTCAAGGCGTGTTAAAAGTGTTATAAGAAGAAGATCATGATGCATCTTTATGTTGTCAGCTGTCATTAAAAGTTATTAAAATTAAAATTTACTGTTGAGATCAACCTCCTGCTCCTTGAGCAGCTTAAATGCAACAACAACACACTCAAAGATATTTTAAATATCATGTGATATTCAGTTTAATCTCCTTCTCTTCACCCTTGATGTGACAGTTATAAACAGCTAATGTGCATTTTATTTTAAAAGCATTTGCCTGCCATTGTCAACAATAATAATAATGACAATGATGAAGATTTCTCTCCTTTTGAGGAGTCAGAGGGGTCAGAGGAATCAAAGATAAGAAGAAGAACAATGATGATAAAGATGAATAAATAATGTTTTGTCAGCATTTTGCTGATCTTGTATGATAATTTCTTTTTCCTTTGACTCTGATTAAGTACACTGTTACAGTAATAATAATATTATGTTTTCCTTGTGCTTTACTGATGATTCATCTTCTTTAATGAACTTGTCACTCTTGATCCTTATCATAGATCACTTATAAGGTCTTAATAAAACCTGTAAAACCTCTTGAGGAAAATCAGGAAAAAGTGTTTTTATGACATTAATTAAATCTTTTTAGATCACTTTTTTTTATGCTCATTTAATTTATTATTAAAGGCTGCTTATATTTCCTGCACATCTTTTAAGTTCTTTTTTAACACTTATTAATTATATTCTTCTGATCAATCCTTTCATTTCACTTTGTACAGGATTTCATTCTTGAATTTTCAGTAATTTAAAATCTCTTCAACTTTATATTCTTCTTCATCATCAATTAACTCTGAAGGTGACAATAATGATTTAAAGTCATCATCAGCTCTGCACTGATATGACTTCAGGTAAAAGACATGAAAGACATTATAAATTTAATAAATGAGCAGTAAAGTTAACCTGTAAGTCTGCTTTCTTATTAAGTCTTCAATTTGAAATGATTTAATGAATTTGTGAGATAATTTTCTGCTCAAGCACTTCTGTCATAAGTTCTTCATGAATAACATTATCAAGTCTCTCACATTATAGGTCTTGAGTTTATGTTTGACATCATAATATTTTGTTTAAAAATTAATTATATTTTCTCATCATTGCAACAGCGCTTCCTGTATGTCATGAAATCATTTCATTTAATTTTTAACTGCAGGTACCTCTTCTTTCTTGAAGTCATCCTCAACTTTAAATCTTACTTCTGAATAATAAGCATACATGATATAAAAAAAGCTGCATCTTATTGATGCCTGTGTTTCATTGTTGTAAGTGAATTCTGTCAGAGGTAAAAGATTCATTCAGTTGTCTTATTCATCTGAGTAATAACAGTGAAGATAATATTTTAAAGTTTAATTCTGCTGTTCTGTCTGTTCATTCATCTGCAGGTGAAAGGCAGTGCTTAATTAATGCTTCATTCTTAAATAATAGCACATTTCTGATCAGAAAGCACTTGTGAAAATTAATTCTTAATTAAAGATAACCCCTTTCAGTACATTAAATCAGCATATTATTTCCTCATAAAACAAGTCAGTCAACTCTGTTGCTGTAATCATTTTCATGATTTGAATATATCAAGCAAAAGTTTACTTATTATAAGTTTTACTGTTATTATAACACTGTGTGTGTACTTGTTTAAACAATTGTTTTAATAATTATTATTTTATCATGAAATTTTGATGTTCTGCTCAAGATTTAAGGTTGAGCTCAAAGCGCTCAGAGGGTGCTAAGAGCGGCTGTTAGCTGAGACATGAGATCAGAAGCTCAGAGTGCTCAGAGCACTCAAAGTGCTAAAAACTAACTCAGAGTTAACTTGTTAAATTGCTGATGTTTAATGATAAGAATAATCAGTATGCTTGTTTCTTAATTAAATCTTGTATCTTAAATGATTTAATGAACTTGTGAGACAACTTTCTGCTTGAGCATTTCTGTCATAAGTTCTTCATGAATAGCATTATCAAGTCTCTCACATTATAGGTCTTGAGTTTATATTTAACATCATAATATTTGACCTGAGATTTAACTACATTTTCTCATTGTTGTGACAGCACTTTTTGTATGTCATGAAATTGTTTCACTTGATTTTTTGCTGCAGGTACCTCTTTTTTTCTGAAGTCATCCTCAACTTTAAATCTCACTTCTGAATGATAAGCATACATGACATAGAAAAGGCTACACTTTATTGATGCTTGTGTTTCATTATTGTAAGTGAATTCTGTCAGAGGTAAAAGATTCATTCAGTTGTCTTATTCATCTGAGTAATAACAGTGAAGATAATATTTTAAAGTTTAATTCTGCTGTTCTGTCTGTTCATTCATCTGCAGGTGAAAGGCAGTGCTTAATTAATGCTTCATTCTTAAATAATAGCACATTTCTGATCAGAAAGCACTTGTGAAAATTAATTCTTAATTAAAGATAACCCCTTTCAGTACATTAAATCAGCATATTATTTCCTCATAAAACAAGTCAGTCAACTCTGTTGCTGTAATCATTTTCATGATTTGAATATATCAAGCCATTTTCATATATCAATTCATAATTATTAAGATCACATCATAAATGCAATCCTTGCACTTACTTGACAGCAAGTTGATGATAAAATTCATTATGACTTGCTGTCATGATTCTTCTGACTGAGGCAGCATCTGTAGCTCATCATAGAGATGATGTTTAAGCACTTTCACTTTTTGACAGATGTCACATAATGCAACATAATCTTTAACATCTTGACTTATATCAATTTAATAATATTTGTGATTAATTAATTTAAGGGTTCTTTCTACTCTGAAATGCCTTGTCAAGGCATCATCATGATGACATTTCAAAATCTCTGCTCTTACTGACTTTTCTTTCAGAATGTATATTTGTTCCTCATGAAATAAAAGACCTTCAGAGTTGAATCTTCAAGAACTTTCAGCTTTAACCTTGTGCTTCACTGATGTACAGTCAGCGTCACGTGTCACTTTTACAAATGAATCATCACTTTGTAGAGTTCAAATTAAATCTCTTAAAAATAAACTCAGGCTTTCATCAGCTGTTTCATGAATGACAAGATCTCTTATCATCACATGTGAAACAAGTTGTTTGCAATCAACAGTTTCAGTGACAGAGTTAAGCTGTTTCACAGTTACATCATAATCATCATAAGCAGATGTTTTGTTATCACTTCTTCAACATTCTTTTTGAAGTTTAAGATCTTTAATCTCAATCATTCTTTTCACCTCTGTGAGCAACTGCCTCACAATAGAGGTGTATCTGAGTGAAAATACATTCACAAGAGTGATTAACTTTCTCTGAAGTGTTGAGAGTAATTTCTTCATAATTTCACTCACCTCTTTAACATCCCTGTAATCTGATCACTTTAACAGCACATCAGCAGGGTTAATCTTTTCAAACTGATGCAAAATATTAAAATCAAAAGCAGTGAGCTTTATTGCTCATCATGCTTACTTATCATTCAATTCCTTCACATTCATAAATCCTCATAAATTGTTATGATCAGTTAATACCTCTATGATATGACAACTGCCTTTGAGATAGTGATGTCAGTGTTTAAACATCATAATGATGACAAGAAGCTCTTGATCATGAGTTTTATATTAAATCTCTGAAGGAGACAGCTTTCTTAATTAAAATGCAACTGAATATCACTCTCTGTTATTCAACAGCTGAGACAGGATGTCAATGAGCTTAATGATTAATGCATCAGTTTTCACCTGTATTCATAACTTCAGATTGAAGTGAATTAGGATAAATGTTATTATAAAGATTTCATGAAGGCAGTTAAACACCTTCTTTGCATTATTTGAGAATTTAAAAGACTTAAACTTCTTTTCATTCTTGCTACCTTTCATAAGGTTTGTCAAGGGGGTCACAACTTGTAAATAATGCTTAATAAAGTGTTTATAAAAGTTCATAAAGCTCAGGAAGACTTGTACTTTTTAAAAAGTTCTTAATACTGATCAGTCCTGTATGATGTTTATTTATCATAAATTCATCACTACACCTTCAGTTGTGATAATAAACCCTAGGAATTTCATCTTAATAATGAAGAATTCACACTTCTTAAGGTTCATGTGAAGTTGAAATCAGCAGAGTCAATTTAACACTTACTTAACATGCTCTCAGTGTTGCATCAGTGATTTTGAGTATATAAGGATGTCATTTAAATAAATAACACAAAAGACATTCACAAGCTCTGTTAATGCTTGATTGATGTAAACTTAAAACATAGCTGAAGTGTTGATCAATCTGAAAGACATAATCATATACTCAAAGTGACTGTAATGCATATGAAATATCATCTTTCACTTGTCATCCTTCTTTATGCAAATACAATGATAAGCATTCTTTAAATTCAACTTTATAAATAGCTTGACTTCATTAAGCTGATTCAATGTTTCACTTATAAGAGGTAACAGATGCCTGTTTTTGATGATCATCTTATTCAACTCTCAGTAATTAACACATAAGTGCAGCCCTTCATCTTTCTTTGAAACAAAAAGAACAGATGCCTCTGCAGAGCTCACAGAATAATGAATTCAATCTTTTTTTAAAATGTCATTTAAATATTCTCATAACACCTCTAGCTCAGTATTGAAGAGGTTATATAAAGAGTCATAAGATGAATCTGTGTCATTTAAGTTAATTGCATGATCATTGATCTTGTGAGATGAAAGGAGGTCAGTATTCTCTGTTGAGAATATATTCACATAATTAATGTACTTTTCAGGTAAAGCTTATGTTATTTTAATGCTTTATATGCACACCTTTGATGCAGCATCATCACTCAGACTGACTCATATCATGATGTAAACAGCAGAGTGATCTTGAATCTCTCTTGTGAATTTATCAGATGACTGTAACTCAATAAACTGCTTTTTAATGTTGAAGCATCACGCCTTCATTCTGTAGTCAATTCACACATATTCAGTCTTTAATGTAAAAAGTTCAAGGATAAGGAGTGATCCTGACTTATTTAAAACATAAAATACATGTTTACATTCATGAGACTGTCCTCAACTGTTGATAAGCTGATAATGCACATGATAAGCACTGAAGCAGTAAGCCTTCTGATCATTTAAAAATTAAGATTAAGGCAATAAACCCTTCATATGAGTCAATTGATGCTCAATAATGAAATGTTGTAAAATCACATTAACTTCAGCTCTCATGTTCAATAAGGCTTGCATGAGTATGACATCATCATTATGAAGAACTTGTTCATCAATAATTAAACTGAGCTCTGAGGTTACTTTTGTTCAGCACTTCAACAGCACAAAGTCTTTGCTGAAGCATTCTTATTTTTTAATGCTGAAACAGCTGCAACTGAGATCTTATTTAAATTTAGATTCTTCACAGATTGTGAATAATTAAGGAAATAATGTTCCTTCTGATTACAATTTCAACAAGTCATGTGTGATAAGTTTTTTATTTCAGAAGTCTTTGTTGATTTACTTTTATATTTATTATCTCACTTGCTCTTCTTCTTGCTCTCATCAGGCTTGTGATCTTTATTCTCAGCAGGCTTTGATGATGATTCAAGTTTACAACTGAAGATAACTGTCATATTAGGATTTACTTTCAACTTCATGATGTCTCTCAAATGTTGATTATTCTTCAAGCATGCAGTCAAGGTGATGATTCTTTTTTAAGTTGTAAATAAATCCTGATAATTCATCAAGGCTGCTCAGATCTCAAGCTTCAACTTTATGAAGAAGTGAGTTCTTATGTGCTCTTCATTATAAGGAGGTAACTGAGCTTTCAAGGTGCTTAAATAACTATTGAAAGCTTAAACTGATTAATGAGGTAGTTGAACAGCATCATTATACAGTTGAGTGATGTGAAGCTGATGATTCACAGAGTCCTCAATAATGTTGAGCAGGAATTTTACAAAATCATCTCAGATGACTGTGAAATAATCTTTAATCTCATCATCTCACAGTCATGCCTCCTTTGGTTCATTCTTTAAATATTGCATGATGTAAATCATTTTATCCTCTTCATGAGGGAAATCAACTGAGTTGAAACAAAAGATATTTCTTATATTCTGCACTTAATTCAAGTGCTTCTTCATGTTCTTATCATAATATAATGACAACTCCTTTGCCTGAATCCTTGATCATACATTTTGTATTAACAGCATTTCATCAGCGCTCCGCTTGCTAATTATGAACTCAGCATTCATTGAGTTGAAAAATCTCTCAGCTGAGGTATCAACATGAGCAGCAGAATCTTTAAGTAAGTTGATCTGCAGCATTAAAACTTCTGTTTGAAGCTGCTGCAACTCTTGTCACTTTAAGAGTTCATCTCACTGTTGTCTCACTTGCATGATCTCATCATTAATATTGTGCACTGTATCACCTGAGGATTCTTCACTCATGAGATTCACTTCACTGATGTCAGAAGATATGAGTGATGTTTCATGATCATTTTGTTGATTCTTCATCATCATGTCTCATTCTGCTTCAGAAGTTTAACATAATTGATTTCAAGTCTGCATCTTATCTCAAGCCATCACTCTTTTGAAGGTAAAGTTATTAAAACTGTGAGATTATAATGTTCTTTATTAAAAAGAGAAGTATAGTCAAGGTTCATGACAGTATGAGATATAAATATATAAAGGTTATATGATTTTAATTATATAAAATTAATAACTAAGGAATGAAGATGAGATCAAGCAGTGCAAAGTTTTCATGTGATTCATTAACACTGTCAAGTCACTTGTAGAATGCATGCTCTACATGAGTCTTAAATTGTCATTAACTCATGACAATGACAGACTTGAAGATCTTTATGAACTCATTAAATGCTGTCAGTAAATTGATCAGACTTTATAACTGCTTGATGTAAAGAAGATTATTAAATTGAATCAAATGCTCTTCTTCACAAGTTAAACTCATACAAAAATTGAACATTTTATTAAAATCTTAAAATCAACTACTTGAATGATCACTGAGTCAGTTCCCTGAACACTGAACTGAATGTCACACTCAAACATCATCAAAGAACAACAGATGAAGAAAGAATGTTATTTTAAATATAATAAACAGAAACACCTTGCCTTAAATTATTTAAATAAAAATAAAAAGAAAGAGACTTCAGCATTAAGATGTGTGCAATGAATCATATTCAACTCTGATTCTGATTTTGAATCAGATTCAGGAAAAGGCGTTTCTCTATTAAAGTCATGATAAGAAATGATGATAATTCTCTTGTGATATCAACATTAATGATTAATAAAGACATTCTGTTCACTTGAACATTGTTCAAAGTGAATTGCAAGCTCACTTTAAATAAAGTTAAGCTATAAGTCAAGGCTCTACTTAATACTGAGTTCATTAAATATGCATTCATTAATGTTAACTTGACAAAGACTCTGATTGAATGATCTGAAATTAAAGCAGTATCACTGCCAAAGCTCTGAACTCTACATGATTTTCAGAAAAAGACAGTGAGATGAGTTATACACATGATTTATTCAATTATGAAGGTCTGCAGTTATTCTCAGTGACTCATCCTCATGATGATTGTAGACATGAAAGATCTCAGCATTATATTAAAACTTTTTTGAATAAATCACACTCAGATTCTAATTGACCCTGCAAACCAGGTAGTGATTTTCTCATTAAATGAATTGAACTGAATGAACAAACTGAACTGAATAAATGAACTAAATTGAGGAATTGAACTCTGAATGAATGAATGAACTGAACTGAACTGAATGATTAAACTTTGAATGAATGAATGAACTGAACAATTGAATCTGAATCACTGAAACCTTATCAGATCTTGAAGAAATTCATCATAAAAGTAAATCTTGAATCAGCCTCTGCATCAAAAAATAATAACCCCTCACATGCAGTTAATATCAAGATGATTGATATGACACTGTTCACATTGAATATAAAGAAAGGCAACAAGATCTTTATTATCTTTATTTAATAAATTAAAGAAGCATTGAACCTTAAACTGAAGTTAAATGAATTAAATATCAAGATAATTCTCTCTTTTGAATATCATGACTTGATTAATGTCTTTTTTAAAAAGGCTGCAAATGAACTCCCTCTGCATTAACTCTATGATCACAAGATTGTTTTAAAGGGTGAGCAAAAGTTAAAATACACACCTCTTTATAATATATCACATGAAGAACTGGTAGTGATGAAGAACTACATAGAAGACAACTTGCAAAAAATTTTTATTAAAGTCAGTTAATCATCAGTAGCCTCACTGATTCTGTTCATATAAAAGAAAGACAGGTCTTTATGACTGTGCATTAATTACTGAAAGCTGAATTTGATTATAAAGAAAGACTGATACTCATTACCTTTAATTAAGAAAACCCTGACTCAGATTTCAAAGACAAAATACTTCATCAAGATTGATATACAACAGGCATTTCATTGCATATGAATAAATCCTGATTCTGAAGATCTGACAACCTTTTAAATAAGACATGATTTCTACAAATATAAGATCTTGCTTTTCAAACTCATTAATAGATCAGTCACCTTTCAGCATTTTATTAATAATGTATTATTTAATCTATTGAATATCTGTTGTACAACATATTTAAATAATATTTTAATTTATTCAGAGTTCCTGTTTAAATATTAAACTCATGTTTGAACTGTTCTAAAATGACTAAGGAAGGCAAATTTACAAACTGAAATTAAAAAGTGCAAATTTCACAAGACTGAAACTCAATATTTAAAATTAATCATAAAATGTCATGACATCTGAGTAAACTCTGAAAAGATCATAATCATTAAAACTTGAGAGGTACTGATCAACTTAAAACAGCTGTAGACATTCTTATGTTTTTATAACTTTTACTGATGATTCATAAAGGAATATTCTAAAATCACAAAATTTTTAATCAGACTGACAGGCAAGAACATACCTTTTAATATGTAAATTAAACAGTGTCTTCAAGTGTTTAATAAACTAAAGAACTGACTGATTAACATGTTAATATTATGATATTTTAACTGAATTTGAACATGTTATCTTAAATGTGACTCATCTGATCTGATATCCACAGGAGTATTATCTCAGAAAGATGATTAAAAATTAATGCATTCAGTGACATTTTTCTTTAAAACATCTGCAACTTGACAGCCTGCTCAAAAATAAGGTTTTAGTTAATAGTACTTTATGCGCTCAGAGCACTCTCTGAGCAGTAAATAAAATCATACAAATATTACACTTTAAATAACTATTATACCTTCATGAATAATAAAAAACTTTTTATTGAAAAGTTTTAAATCTCTTTATTCTGTATACTTTATAGACTAAAGATTTCTTCATAAGTTTTAATTTGCAATAGTTATGAATTAAAAAACTTTTAACTAATTATAAATATATTAGCATATTGAATAACTATTGCGCTTTTATACTTATAATATAACTTTCAGTTTATAAGTTGTAGAGAATAAGCTGTTTAAGAGTTTTCTTATACAAACTTTCTTTTTATGTGTTGTTGTTGTTGAGTTATTCAAAAAGTCATTAAAAGTCTGTTTATTAATGTTGTAATTTTCGTCACTGAAAGTTTGAAATCAATGTAACTTTTTAACAACAACAGTTATAAAAAAACTTGAAATTATAAAACTGTTTAATAGCTTCTTCTACAACTTATAAACTGAAAGTTATATCAGAAGTATAAAAGCGCAATAGTGTAAATTTTTAAGTGATGAAAATCTTGAAGTTCATTAAATATTCAGAACTCAACACTTATACAGTGCTTTCAGACTCAACAAATCATGATTTTTTATTGCAGAAAAGTGAATTTTAGCAAAAGTTTACTTATTATAAGTTCTACTGTTATTATAACACTGTGTGTGTACTTGTTTAAACAATTGTTTTAATAATTGTTTTTTTATCAAAAAATTTTGATGTTCTGCTCAAGATTTAAGGTTGAGCTCAAAGAACTCAGAAAATGCTAAGAGCAGCTGTTAGCTGAGACATGAGATCAGAAGCTCAGAGCGCTCAAAGTGCTAAAAATTAACTCAAAGTTAACTTGCTAAATTGCTGATGACCTTATCATTTCACTTGTCTTTTGCATGATGTTAATCAAAGATACCTTCTCTTGAATCTTTGTCAACTTGTTCACATTTTATATCTTCACATGATGATCATTTCTGATGTTCACATCAAGTGACCTCAGTAGAGCCTTGACAGCAAGAGTTAAGACATGTGTCATGCATGATATTATTGCTTCAGCATTGTCTTATTAAATATCATGATCATCACTTAAGACTGACTTCAGATGTGTGCACATAATAATGTTATTAAAAATGTTATCTGTAATGATAGTGAAGAGCTTGTTCTTGATTTTAAAGATCTTCAGAACATTAAGAACATGACTTGTTAAAGTGACTTTAATATGTGACTCATTTACATGCTCAAATCTCAATAAAGCCTCATTGTAGTTTCAGTTATTATTAATGTAATAGGCAGTAACCGCCAAGAAGGATAAGTGATTATGAGATTAATAATTCAAAGTTAATGACATTTTACTGTTTGTCTGAGCAAGACTCTTTTATACAGTGAGCATCACTTTTTGATATTGATCTGTGACAAGGTTTTAGATTTTATTGTGACAAGGTATCTGAATGTCATTTTGAAGCATCATAAGAGTGATATGAAGCTGCTTGTTCTCAATGAATCAGAAGGAGGTATTCATAAATATGAGTGCATTAATAATTTGCTGTTTGAAGGCCTTCTTCATGTATATCAGAATGTCAAGATTGCATACTGTTCATTTCTAAGGAATATCATAAGAGCATTAACTTTCAGCATTAATACTGATAAGAAAAGTAATACATAAAAAGAAATAAACTTACTGTTAACTGCAACAATTCATTCAGTGTAGATTGTGAGTGCTTTTATTTAAGTGATATCTTGTAGCAGTTTGAATGCAAATGCTTCTTTATAATGCTGAAATCAGTGTTCTTCATATTCAGGTGACTGATGACAGCTTGATAAAGCTTGCATTATAAGTTTAACTTTTCACTTCACATGACTGTGACCTGCTCAAACAGGTTTCAGTAGTTGAAGGACTGAGTAATGAATCTTCATTTAAAATTGCTTTTCAGTTTGTCATGAGTGCAAAGATCATGTAAGGTTGACTTTCATCACTCATGAAAGAGTTTCACATATCACTTGTCACTTTTTCAGAAAACATGTGTCTTGAGAGTGTTGCATTGAAGTGCAATAAGTGATGATAGATTTCAAAGAGCATGAGGTAAAATTTAAGCATCCTCAGATTTCTGAGAGGTTTATGATTATGAAAAAGAGATGAGAATTTCTTCTGCTTCTGAGAGAGAAAAGTCATTATCATATTAAGACATATTGATAGAAGTGTATACAGAAATTGCAGTGATGAGTGATTTAAGAAAGAAGATATTATTGTGTAGAAAATAATTACACTTATATGCATATCAAAAGAGATGTTGAATAAATATGTTACTCAGAAAACCCTCTTTACTCTTGAAAGATAATGCTGAAAAATAATGATTAAAACACATGTATGAGGCATGTGTAACTCTGCAGTGTAATTGAACAGATATCAGATTGCATGTACTTTGCATTAAAACACTTCTTTGCTCATCAAAGATAATCATCATGTTATGTGTAACCCTGCAGTATTAATATTCAATCACATTTATGATGCATGAAAAAGCCTGTTTGTGCAACAAAGATGATGATCATCTTATAAATAATCTTGCAGTGACTTATGATGATTTGTTAAAGAATATTAAGCTCATTTATCTTCAACTTATAAGATCAAGTAATTAAAAAGATGCTAAAAATCATGAAAATAAAAGAAGTTGTGAAACAGCTGTGATTAAATGAAATTCAAGATTTCAACATGTTACTCACTTTAATAGAAATAATCATATGCTAGAAGAAACATGCTCTTTCATTATAAATTCATGACTTTAATTTCTGTGTTAAAACATGATATTATGCATCAATGAAAGTGAGTAAATGATAATGTCAGTAGATAACACCTGAATCTATTATACAAATGTGTAATCAATAAAAGAAAACTAAACTTCAACTTCTTCTTTCAATGCAGATGTCTTCTCATACTTTAATTTTAAATTCTCATTCTTTTTAATATCATTCATCACAAAGTTCTCCTCATTATATGTTAATAAATTCTTCATGAAAAGCTCATGATCTGCTATTGAATCATTTTTTAACATTTTAATAATTTTTTTCTCAATCAGCACTTCCTCCTTCATTGATTCTTCAATTGCATGAACATTATTTCTAGTCTTCAAATCATCCTTCAACTCATTAATGTCACATGTAATGTATGCAGGAAAATGAAGATTTTTTTAAAAGTTTATAAGCTCCTTTTTCAGGTTCTGTATTCATGTTAAAATCAAGCTCATCAGCATTATCTTCAGGCATTACCTCAGAGTCAGCTTGCTTTAATAATTCATAATCAACATGATATATCAGTTGTTTAAGATGCTGTATAATTGAAACATTATATTTAAAAATTACTTCTTCAATCTCCTCTGACATCTATACTCATTGATCAGTAAGTAATGTTAATAGATAATGCTCATATCTGCTTATTTTTTTCTCTTCATCATCAGCATCAGTGTCATCATCATCTTCATTATCATCTTCATTATCATCTTCATTATCATCTTCATCTTCTTCATCATCAATATTAATGTCTTCATCATCATCATTCCCCTCATTGATGCATGCTAAATTTCACTCAATTTTGTTACTTTTTTACAGCAAGGCTTGAAGGAACTCATCTTTCACATCTTCACATTTAAAAATAATCTCATTTCAGATACTCATGAGATTTTGTTTAAGTCATTTCATTATAAGTGTAAGTAGCTTATAAAATGAGCATTATTTATTAATTTTACTTGACAACTTCTTCTTGAAATGTTTCACAGACTCAACTTCTCAGGCATTCTTTAATAAGATTTAACATTCATCATGATTCATTTCATTTCAATCTGATGTTATCTTTTATATTTTTTAATGACATTTCAACTTAACCTGCTTATCTGTGTTTTTAGCATGTGCAATTATAGCTTGATTATCAATTTTATTATAATACTTTTGTCACTTTCTGATCATGCTTTCATGTTGATTATATTCACTGAGGTGCTTTTGTAAAGTGATTAATATAACACTTATTTCATGTTGATCTGCTCACTGAGGCATGATAAATAAATTAATCATGATGAAGTGAGGAAAGAACTTGATTGCATCATTATTATATAAATTAATGATTTATCTCTTATGATGTGAACATTATCTTTGATCATTACCTTGCTTTTAACATAAAAGAGTGAGAAAGCGGGTGATCAAGTGTACTGATAAAGAAGTAATGTAAATTAAACAGTAAATGTTAATAATTGTCATTATTATTGACATGTGAGCAGTACCTGAAGAAATGAGACATGCTGCTAAATGATGAAGAAGGATAAATGTTGAAGAAGATTAATATGCACAGTTGATAAGTTGTTCTTTAACTTGTGAATTTTGATACTGAGGCTTATGTGATTAAAAGCGCTGCTAGACAGGATCTGATGTTGATATTAACTTATAATATTATTTAAATGATGAGGTGAAGTGCAAATCAAATGATGATAACATGAGCAGAGGTGAGTTGCGCAAGAAATGTTTATATTTATGTATTTTAATCATGTTTCTGAAAACTTGTGTTGATATCACAGCATCTCACCTCTGTAGTGAATGCACTGAAAGTTAAATGTTGATGTCACAACATCTCACCTCTACAGTGAATGCACTGAAAGTGTTATATTGATCTGACAACTTGATTATAGATGTGAAATCTGCAGCTGATCATGTTCTTCTTTTCATGCACTTTAGCATCCTCTTTTTACATCTCATTATTGAAGTTTCAATTAAATAATGCTTTTAAATAACACCTGTGATATTTATTCATGCTGACAGAAGTTTATTTCTCTTCAGATCTTCAAGCTCTGTGTACTTTCCTCATTATTTTTAATACACATTTTTCATGTTATTCTCCACCTAAATACCTGTCAGTTAAATAATGCTCATAAATAATGTCTGCATTCATTCTTGATGATTGATATTTTATTATCTTCAGATCTTACACACCTTTTTAATATACTTCTTCATCTTTAACATACCTTCTCAACTTTAATGCATCTCATCATCTTCAATAAACTCATCACCTTCAACACACTCTGTCATCTTTAAAATTCATCATCTTCAACACATTCTGTTATCTTCAACATATTCAGTCATCTTCAATTTACTCTGTCATAATCATCATTCTCTGTCACATTTAAATATCTTTTTAATGCACCTCTTGCCTCTTCTAGTTAGTCATACGCCTTCATCACTTTTCACAAGTATAGTTAGACAAGTCAACACTCATAATAATGCTGAAAGCTAATGCCTACTAGGTAACTGAAGTATGACATGTATTAAAAGTGAAGTTAAACATTTATCAGCTGTTCTTCCTCCTTTTAAAGATGAGCTTCATCAAGTCAGAAAGTCAGTGAAGATCTATAAATCATCAAAGAATAAAACTGCAGAGAAGCATCAGAAAGACTTAACATAATGATGATTAATTGCATAATCTGCACCTCAAGGAAAAGGACCTGCTCACTCAGAGCAGTCAAAGGTTTTGTGAAAGATTAAGTCAGAAAGTAAGTTTCTCATATTAATTAATAATGTCAGAAGTTAATGCCCTTTTGCAGTGAAAACCTTTCATGAAATCAAACATTATCAACTTATGAAAGGGCTGCTTATTCTGAAAGCTGCATTTCAACATCTGATACATGAAATCATGATCAATCTGCCAGGCATGCAGAACATTAATGTTAAAGAAATACATTAACAAAAGACTGCTCTGCTGATGTTGCAGAAGTCAACAGAAGTGTTGTTGATTTCATTTTTTAAAAGTAAGTTGTCTGAAATACAAAATAATGCTAAAGCTAATGCCCTCACGCAGATATCAATTTGCTCATCATTCATGAAAAGCAGGTCACTATTCAGAGTAAGAATATGATTTTAATAAAATGTCTCTTGCTTCTTGATTCAGGTGAAAATCTTGCGCTGTATATCATTGAAATGCAGGATTCAAGGGTCATACCTGCTTCAAGGCAGCATGATGGCTGAAGAAGTAATGTCAAATGATAATGCTTAAATTGTTTCTGTAGGATAGGATATTAATGTAGTAATAAGAACATGAAACTTGAACTGAGATCACTCTGACCTGCATAAGTGATAACTCTAATGCGCAAAAGTAAAGTTTTAACCCTTGTGTGAATAAAATGCATCATGTATAAAGACTTGATGAGTCCTGCAGGACCCTCAGTGTCTTACTTTATTACTCACCCTGACTCAACATGTCAAGATGAGTTTAAAATCACTGAGATACTGTCATCTGACCTGACTTGATCTAACCTGACTCAGTGTCACCCTGACCCGCAGTGACAGCCTAAGTAAAAGTGAAAAAACGCTGAATTTGAGACACAAAATGATGAAATCACTGTATTTAGCAGCAAATTCTGCGCTGCTAAATCTAGTCAATGCATCACACCCGTCACAAAAATTTGATCTAAATCAGGCAATTTTCCACCTCACAAAGTCGCAAAACTCACAAAATGTGAAAAGTTCACAATTGGCAAATTTGAACACAAACGTGCAAAACAACCACTTGCAAAGCCAAATTCAGGCCATAAGTTCTAAAATAGATTTACTACTACGCAAAACAGATAGCATGAACGCAAGTGTAAAGACAGCTGCAGAAAACATGAAGAAAATGCAAAAAGTTGCAAATGCAGCATTTGCGCAAAACAACCAAAAACAGCACGCGGGAATGGAAAACAGCCAAATTGCATCAGATAAGACTGAAACCTTCAGTACTAGTGCAAAACAAGGGCCTGAATCTATGATGAAAAATTCAGCTCAATCAGGTAACTTTTCAGTGAGTATGACTGAAAATGCTGAAAACGCCCAAAAACACCAAAGCTCAAAATCAACATTTGCGCAAATGTTGGCTCAAAATAGCAGTAAATCATGAACGGAGGTGATTACAAAGGCGCAAAAGTCTGCATTAGTCAAAGAAACTAAGCAGATTACACAATGAGAATGCAGGCTACTGCTGACACCAAAAACATCAATTGCAGTGGTAAATTTCAACCCAATGCAAGTTTGAGATAAAATCAACAATGCATTGAAAAATGCAAAAATTGCAAAGGTGTTAGTAGCAACAGCTACTATTTCTAGGTCACAAAATAACATAATCCTCACTGCAGTAGAAGAAAGCAGCGCAGAAGAGCTATTACAGCATAAAAAGATCTGAGAGCTGAAATTAAACCTGAACTTAATTCACGTTTGAAAAGATCAGAAATGGTACAAGATAATTCTACATGAATTATTCACAGAGATTTTTGACAATGCGGAGGGAATGCAACTGCTAAAAAATGAGATTGAGATCTTCAATAAAGGTTTAAAATTGATGTGCAAACCAAGCTGAATGTCTACAGCAGAGAGTAGAAAATTCAAAAGGCATTCATCTGCAGTCATTGCCTTCACAAGCAGCCAAGAGGCTGAAAAAGCCTTGAGAACTAAATTAATAATGACTGAAAATTCACTGCATACCATGAAATACACAGACTGCAAACCGTATGAGCAATGCATCAAATGTCAAGGATTTGGCCACACACAGCACAAGTGCACGCATGAAGTCAAATGTCAAATATGCACTGAAAATCATTATACCAGGAAGCACACGTGCTTTATTTGCAAAAATAAACAAGAAATATGCAGACACACAATAATAAAGTGTGTAAATTGCAAAGAAAATCACCAGGTGAATAGTAAAGACTGTGAATATTACAGAGCAGTTGAACTCTATTCAGCAGACAGAGACCCTTTAATCATGAATGAATAATGTGTAGTATAAACACACAACATTCAAACACAGACCTGCAGGAATTATCTAAAATATAAATTTTTCAACATAACTGCAATAGATCAACAAACACTATGCAATCATGTTTAAAAGCTGCGGTGGGGAAAATAAATATTGTGTTAATTCAAGAACCATGAATTGAGCCAAATAACAGTACTATTTCACACTCAGCATTTACTAGCATTATCTCAACGTCAGAACTCAGACTATGAGTTTTAACATTTATTACAAAAGTAAACAAAGGAATAAAATGCACGTCTAGATCAAACATATCAAAGGATGCAGATTTACAAGCTCTGTTTATTTCTGCATCAGGTTTAAAAGAAATTCTACTGTTGAATATATATAATGAAAGGTCTCTTCAGCCTGAATTAAATACATGAATGATAGAAAGGGTGTTAAGTCAAATAACTGCAACATCAAGAACTTTAGTCTGTGGAGATTTTAATGCACATCATGCATGATGAAACTCCACAATCACAGATGCAAAAAATGCAGAAAACTTACTACAATGACTGCAAATAAATCACTGTGATTTAGTCAATATATCAGACACTATGACGTTCACTAGACATATTGTAAATAAACAATATTCATCAGTTCTAAACTTAACATTTGCAACAAATCAATTAATACTAGAAATAATTGATTGGCAAGTCAATGAAGAAGTGTATACTGATTTAAATCATGAGGTTATTCAGTTTTCAATAATTACTGAAAACCTTACACTAGTGGAAAGCTCATTCAACGCGCCATTTAACATACAAAAAGCGGATTGAAAGAACTTCACAAAGGAATTACAGCAAAATGCAAAAGCAATAAGTTTAAATCAGTCATTAGAACAAATGGCTGAAAACTTAAGAGATTTAATTGCATAAACTGCGGAAGACAATATTCCTAGATGGAAATCATGCAACAAATTCAAAGTATGATGAACAGAAAACCTCACCAGGCTAAGAAAAGAAATGTCAACAGCAAGAAGACATTACAACAAGCATGATTAATCTGAAAGACAGTGAATTAAATTCACAAAAAGCAGATCTAAGTACTTTCAAGTTATTAAAAATGCAAAACAAAAATCCTGAACAACATTTCTTACAGAAGCAAGTGGAAAAGATGTATTTCAAGCATATAAATACACAAAGCCACGACTTATAAAGAAAATACCATCAATACAAGATCAAAATGGTAAATTATGTCAGGATTTTCAAGACAAATGTTAAGCATTCATTACAGCAATGTATTCAGAACCTCCTATGACTGAAATTAAGAATAATCAAGACACAATACAGATAAATTGATCAGACTTAATAGAAAATGAAGTTAAACAAGTTATATTTACATCCTTCACAAAGAAAGCACCTGAATCAGATGATATTTCCTTTGCTATTATTCAAAAAGCATATCAGGCAATATCAGAATTAATGTTTACAATCTATAAACAATTAATTCAAGCAGGCTTTCACCCGGAATGTTGAAATCAAGGCACAGGTGTTATTTTAAAAAAGCTGAAAAAGTCAGATTATTCAAAATCAAAAGCTTACAGAATAATTACATTATTAAACTGTTTAAGCAAAGTGGCAGAGAAAATCATGACAACTAGATTATCATACATTATCTAAGTCAAGTCACAGACTTATTAGATCAAGATTAAACTGAAGGAAGAAAACAAAGATCAGCAATTAATGCAGTATTAACCTTAACACATGATATAGAATCAGCTCAGAACAAAGGCAATATTCTATCATGTTTATTACTAAACGTCAAGGGAGCTTTTGATCATGTATCATTACTGCAATTACTTTCAATTATGAAGAAATTGAAGTTATCAGTACAAATACAATCATGAACAAAATCCTTTCTAGAAAATAGAAAATCAGGATTAGCCTTTGATGATGAAAGACAAGAAATGCAAAATATCAAGATGAGAATTTCACAAGGATCAACAATATCCTCAATACTGTTTTTGATATATATAAGGCATTTATTCCCAAAAATCAAGGCCAAATTCTCAGATATGAAAAAACCCAGCTATATAGATGATGTGGCACTATATATTACTGAAAAATCAGGTGCAGAAAATTGCTTAAAATTATAATTAACAGCTGAAACAACCTTCTTGTGAGCAGAAACAAACACAGTACAGTTTAATGACAGTAAATCTGAATTAATTCACTTTGAAAAGTCAAGAAAACCTGCGGAAAACAGTATTACACTACCAAATGACATGGTGGTAAAATCAGTCAAAGAAGTCAAGTGGTTAGGAGTTTGACTAAACAGAAAACTGAACTTCAAAACACATGTTCAAAAAAAAGTCTTCACAGCAATCAGAGTAATGCACTTAATCAACAGATTAACAAATTCAGAATGAGGTCTTTCAGCTAAAAATGTAAAACAACTTTATCAAGCATGCATTACATCAATTAGTGACTACAGGTCAGAAATTTGGTGAAAAAACCAGAAAAGCTACTTAAAGCAATTAGAAAAATTGCAAAACTCAGCATTACACAAGATCTTAAGAGCTTTTAGAACTTCCCTGAGGGCTGCAATAAAAATTGAAGCAAATATTCAGCCGGTACAAGTCAGATTAAACAAAAAATGCAGGAAATATGCATTAAGAATTATAACCTTATCAGAAAATCATTATATCAGGCAGAGAATACTCACTTCATACCTGTCAGAGTCACAAATAGGTCAAGACATATTTATAAACTTTAAATTTCTAGACTGAAATCAAAATACATCAGGGAAAAAACACCCTACACAATTAATTAAAATACTAAACAGTATATCTACATTAATATCATCAAGACAAGTGGAAAAGCCTATTACAGCTCAAAAACCATGGCTACAAAGTAATACACAGATTGCAGATATTCAAGTTTCAGCAGAAACAAAAGAAATCACAATCAAAAAACACTTTACTCAAGTAAAGCATTTTATTGCATGCAAAACATCAGTCTTTTACACTGATGAGTCAAAAATCAGTGTAAAGACAACACAAAGTACAAAAGATCACATAGGAGCTGGAATTTACTGTATAAAAAACAATTATATAAGTACAAAAAGCTACTTTCTAGGTCAGTACATGAAAATACTAGATGCAGAGCTTTATGCTATAATGCAGGCTACAAAACAAGCAATATAAAGACAGTTTTTAGGGAAAAACATCTGAATATTTACAGATAGTCAAACTGCAATACAAAAATTGCAAAAATCTGCAAATATAGAAGTTTTACAACAAATTCAGTCAAACCTGCAGGAATTACAGCAAAGTTAAAAGTTAATTCATATACACTGAATTCTGAGCCACAGTCAAATACCAGGAAATGAATTAGCAGATAAAGCAGTCAAACAAGGAGCTTTAAACTCAGGAAATGCAGTTATTAATGCAGACTCAAGGCATACTTCTTTATCTTATATCAAAAAAGATATTGAGGAAATTGCCAAAGAGGAATGATTAATAAAATGACAAAATGCAAATCAAGGTCAACAATACAAGACATATGCTACAAGGCCTGATCTAGTTATAAAGTTAAAAGAATTGTACAAATGTGAAAGGTTAACCTTTACAACATTTACACAATTAAAACTAGGACACAGCTATTTTAAATCATATCTTTGCAGATTACCTACATATGAAAATAATCAATGTTTTCAGTGTAAGGTAAAACAGTCATCAGAGCATTTACTGTTAAATTGCAGACAGTATAGACAAGAGCAGCAGGAGCTAAAACAGGAAATGCAAAAAGCAGAATTCACACAACTAACATTACAGTCACTACTTTGTACAAAGGAAGGGATTAAAAATACTTTAGTATTTTTAAAACACACAAAAATAGCTACACGGAAGTGGCTTTTAGGGGGGGTTGAGGATGGAAACCAGGAAGTAGGGTGAGAAGATATTGAAAGAAATATTTAAAAATGTGCAATTCTGGCATCAATAACAGTCACAAAAGAAATTGACAAAACAAGCTGACTTGAGGTAATAAGTACCTCACATATGTAAACTACACAGTGTCATAGTCTTAGACTGCATACACTTAATGAAGAAATAAAAAAAAAGATCATTTTGTGCAAATGCTGCATTTGCAACTTTTTGCATTTTCCTCATGTTTTCTGCAGCTGTTTTTGCACTTGCATTCACACTGTCTGTTTTGCGCAGTAGTAAATTCATTTTAGAATTTATGACCTGAATTTGGCTTTGCAAGTGGTGATTTTGCACGTTTGTGTTCAAATTTGCAAATTGTGGACTTTTCACATTTTGTGAGTTTTGCAACTTTGCGAGGTGGAAAATTGCCTGATTTAGGTCAAATTTTTGTGACGGGTGTGATGCATTGACTAGATTTAGCAGCGCAGAATTTGCTGCTAAATACAGTGATTTCATCATTTTGTGTCTCAAATTCAGCATTTTTCCACTTTTACTCTGTTCACTGTTTTATGAATTTTCACAGGTTTCCTCTGAACTTTGAATCTGCACCTTTGCCGGTTGACTTTCCTGTGAGGAAGTGATGTTTTTGCATTTTTTACCTTGCAATGTGGCTTTTTTGATTTGCCTGTGTGTTTGTGAGAAGGTGAATGAGCTGTTTTGATTACTATTCATAACAAAGTAGTTTTCCTTTGTTATGAATGCCGCTGATGTAGGTGTAGTGCATTAACTACTGTTTTCAGACTTCATGTCTGACATTATATTCATTATAATGTTTTTTAATGTTTTCCTGGCATTTCAGTCCTGGTGATATCCTGAATTTACCTCAAGTTTAATATCTCTTCCTTTATAAACTCAAGCATAATCAAGAGTCTAAAGGCCCCGTTTTTTATCCCTGATACTCAGAATAAGTAGCCTCTATGATTCTTAGGAATTTAAGTCTTATAAAAGCCTCTAAAATCACCTGTAGCCTGACTTAATCTGAGCTTATTCAAATAGAAAATGATATAAACTCACTGATCTTTACTCTTCATATATGAAATGCTTGATGAGAGTTCTTTATATCTTTTGTACTCAGAATAGTGCTTTCCCCTGCAGGCTTTTTTGTTAATCTGAGCTTTTTACAGTCCTTTATGTCAAACTCAAAAAGAATGACCTTTAGTATTGTAAAGCATGAAGGAAAATGCGGAAAAAGTGAAGTTTCATGATATTTTGCAAGGTGATTGATTTAAGGTTTAGTGCTTACACCTCATCAAAATTCTCAAGAACTGTGATTTGACATGTGTTGAACAATAACAAAAGCAGAAAGCAGTGAATAATAATGTGTTTTTGATATTTTGTGATTTATAAAAGCAGTGTAAGATAGATTTAAATCTAATTCTTACATGACAAGTCAAGAAAAAGGTGTTGTGATTGTTGTGTTGTTGTTTTTGTGATTTTCAATCATTTTTGATGTGAGGATTGCAACAACTTTGTGATATGCTTAAATTCATCATGCTTTCACAATCACTGCTGACTTTGAGAATTGAAAAAAAGGGTTTAAGTCTCTGAACTAGGCTGTCACTGCGGGTCAGGGCGACACTGAGTCAGGCCGGGTCAGGGTGGGTCAGGTGACAGTGTCTCAGTGATTTTGAACCCACCTTGACGTGTCAGGTCGGGGCGGGTAATGAAAGCAGACACTGAGGGTAATTAGAACACTGAGAGCCGCAATAATTGGGGCTAAACCCTTCCATAATTTGGTATATTATAGAACTCAATGCGCCCGTCAATTCTATGCAAAAATCATCAAGAACGGATCGCTGCGCATTGAGTTATGTGAGTTTGAAAGTTGACACTTTCATCAAGTTGATTGATTGATGATGTTCGCCACCCTGAACTTCAAACCCACACAGCGCAATGCGCCGCGATCCGTTTTGGATGATTTTTGCATCAAATTGACGGGCGCATTAAGCTCTACAATTCAATAGAGTTGCAAAGAAATCAAGTCGTAATGTCATATTTAATAAGGGCATTACCTTGCGGCCTTATCTATTTTTTGAAGTTCGCGGCTCAAAAATTAAAGTTTAGCGCGCGGGAGTTAACCTGATTGAGTTAGTTCAGTGTCTATGTGGGTACCTCAGGGTCGACCCGGTTGGCCACTGGATACCGGGTCCGTGGAGGGGCCGGACCCGTGGGTCAGGTCTTTGGCCATGGACCCGGCCTGACCCGACTCAAATGACAGCTTATAGACCACAATTGACAAATTTGAACACAAACGTGCAAAACCACCACTTGCAAAGTCAAATTCAGGCCATAAATTCTAAAATAGATTTACTACTACGCAAAACAGACAGTGTGAATGCAAGCGTAAAAACAGCTGCAGAAAACATGGGGAAAATGCAAAAAGTTGCAAATGCAGCGTTTGCACAAAACAGCCAAAAACAGCACGCGGAAATACAAAACAGTCAAATTGCATCAGATAAGGCTGGAACCTTCAGTACTAGTGCAAAATAAGGGCCTGAATATATGATGAAAAATTCAGCTCAATCAGGTAACTTTTCAGTGAGTATGACTGAAAATGCTGAAAACGCCCAAAAACACCAAAGCTCAAAATCAACATTTGCGCAAATGTTGACCCAAAACAGCAATAAATCATGAACGGAGGTGATTAAAAAGGCGCAAAAGTCTGCATTAGTCAAAGAGACTAAGCAGATTACACAAAGGGAACGCAGAGTACTGTTAACATCAAAAACACCAATTGCAACGGCAAGCTTCAACCCAATGCAAGTTTGAGACAAAGTCAACAATGCATTGAAAAATGCAAAAATTGCAAAGGTGTTGGTCGCAACAGCTACTATTTCTAGATCACAAAATAGCATAATCCTCACTGTGGTAGAAGAGAGCAGTGCAGAAGAGCTATTGCAATATAGAAATATCTGAGAGCCAGAATTAAACCTGGATCTAGTTCATGTGCAAAAAGACCAGAAATGATATAAGATAATTCTACATGAAGTATCTACAGAGATTTTTGACAATGCAGAGGGAATGCAATTGCTAAAAAATGAGGTGAAGATCTTCAATAAAGGTCTAAAATTGGTGTGTAAACCAAGCTGAATGTCTACGGCAGAGAGTAGAAAATCCAAAAAGCATTCATCTGCAGTAATTGCCTTTGCAAGCAGTCAAGAGGCTGAAAAAGCCTTGAGATCTAAGTTAATAATGGCTGGAAATTCACTGCATACCGCGGAATACACAGACTGCAAACCTTATGAGCAATGCATCAAATGTCAAGGATTTGGTCACACACAGCATAAGTGCACGCATGAAGCCAAATGCCAAATATGCGCTGAAAATCATTATACCAGGAAGCACACATACTTTATTTGCAAAAAAAGACAAGAAATATGCGGTCACACAATATTAAAGTGTGTAAATTGCAAAGAAAATCACCAGGTGAATAGCAAAGACTGTGAATATTACAGAGCAGTTGAATCTTATTCAGCAGACAGAGACCCTCTAGCTATGAATGAATAATGTGTAGTATAAACACACAACATTCAAACACAGACCTGCAGGAATTATCTAAAATTCAGATTTTTCAACATAACTGCAATAAATCAACAAACATCATACAATCATGTCTAGAAGCTGCGGTGGGGAAAATAAATATTATGTTAATTCAAGAATCATGAATTGAGCCAAATAACAGTACTATTTCACACCCGGCATTTACTAACATTATCTCAACATCAGAACTCAGACCATGAGTTTTAACATTTATTACAAAAGCAAACAAAGGAATAAAATGCACGCCTAGATCAAACATATCAAAAGATGCAGATTTACAAGCTTTGTCTATTTCTGCATTAGGTCTAGAAGAAATTCTACTGTTGAATGTATATAATAAAAGGTCTATTCAGCCTGAATTAAATACATGAACAATGAAAAGAGCATTAAGTCAAATAAGTGCAACAACTAGAACATTAGTTTGTGAAGACTTTAATGCACATCATGCATGATGAAATTCTACAATCACAGAGGCAAAAAATGCAGAAAGTTTACTACAATGACTGCAAACAAATCACTGTGATTTAGTCAATATACCAGACGTCATGACATTCATCAGACATATTGTAAACAGACAATATTCATCAGTTCTAGATTTAACATTTGCAACAAATCAATTAATAACAGAAATAATTGATTGACAAGTTAATGAAGAAGTGTATACTGAATCAGATCATGAAGTTATTCAGTTTTTCATAATTACTGAAAACCTTACACTGATGAAAAGTTCATTCAACGCGCTGTTCAATATACAAAAAGCGGATTGAGAGAACTTTACAAAGGAATTACAGCAAAATGCAAAAGCAATAAGTTTAAATCAATCATTAGAACAAATGGCTAAAAACTTAAGAGACTTAATTGCACAAACTGCAGAAGACAATATTTCTAGATGTAAATCATGCAACAAATCTAAAGTATGATGAACGGAAAACCTCACCAGGCTAAGAAAGGAAATGTCAACAGTAAGAAGACATTACAACAAGCATGATTAATCTGAAAGACAGTGAATTAAATTCACAAAAAGCAGATCTGAGTACTTTTAAGTTATTAAAAATGCAAAACAAAAATCTTGAACAACATTTCTGTTGTGACTTTATCAGAACCTCAGCTTTATCAGAGCCTCATCACCTCTTACTTTACCTTAACTTAATATAACTTAGTGAAGTCAGCATAAAAGCTGACTTCTTAATAAATAGAATAAAACATCTTTATCACTCATAATAAAAATGATAGCAACATCATCATAAATGATTGTTAAAGCATCATAAACTGCTTTAACAGTTAAGTCTTTTTATCTAGCATCAGTTTTAATAAAGTTTTAACTTTATCATGTAAATCATTAATCTGATGTTCATGTCAGATATCAACTGACTGGCTTTAAATCAAGCTATGATAGCACTCAGTTATCAAATTCAGGACTTCATCAACTCAGATCATCATTAAGCTGAAGACATTTTAATCATCAGGAAACAAGTCATCACCTGTGTTGTTTAAGAAAACACCAGATCAGCAGACACTCAATTAAAGGAATTCAGTCAATTCATTAAAGCAGTATCTCAAGAATCTCTCACTTGATCACTTGAGTGAGTTATAAATAAATCACAGTTAAATCATGATATCTGCAAGCTTTTAAGAGCTATTTCAGCTGCTGCACTCTCTCATACACAGCATCAGAACTCATGAGAATGAAAATGTCACTTCTCAACAAAACATCATCCTGACTCCTTTACTCACAGCTCATTCATGTCAAGATTATTCAACAAGCTCATCACTCAACAAATCACAAGTGAAACTGAGTTAATACATGATGAATGAAGGTCATCTCATGATTCAGGCATGATAAACAACAGTGAAGAGATCTCTTGAGAAGAGATGCAACAGCTTATTTAAGTTAACATTCAGGCAGCAGTAACAGCAGTCATGATTAACATATAATCAAGCTCACAAGACTCATCAGGATCATCAGATGAAGTTGAACTTCTTAACTCTGTTGATTCAATGAGTGATGGAATCAGGGGCAATTCATCCTTTAAACCTCAAGATATTGATTACTTCAACCTCAATTCAGACATAAAATCAGTTGAGGTCAAGGAGAATCATCAAATCTATTATAATATATTCAGCTTTATTAATCACTTATGAGTCAAAGCACTGACAATGAACATGATTTTATTAAGACAAAACCTGAACTTCTACCTGCTAGAAAAGGTGAATACTTAATATATAAAAAAGCTCACTCACCTCTCTTGTTTAAACCTGAGAAATGACAACAACAGCATAATTGAGTGATGTAACACTCTTGAAGTCAGATTCAGAGACAGCTCTGATAAAGCCTTAACAGCTCTGAAAACTTTATGATACACTGTTCAAGATGTTAAACATCATTAAGATTCAGCCTTCTATATACAGTTCATTATTCTGCATGAGAAGAATGCTGAAATCATCACAACAAAAGCAGCTCAAGTTTTAACTACTTATGAGCATTTAAATGCTGAGCTACACCTACACTTATCACGCTTCACACTCAACTCTATCATAATGACTTTTATTGAAGACATTAATTATCAGAAAGATATTTGATTTAACATTTACATCAAAAATCAAGAGTTTAACTTCAATGATTGATGAGAACATCAGTCAAGCAATTAATAAAACAAGCAACATTTTAATCATTCATCTCAGTTTCAATTTCAAGGGAACAATCATTCTTCATTTTTTAATATTAATTATTTTGTTAATAACTCTTCATTTCATAATCCTGAGCAGTTCAACAGAGGATATGACTGCTATTCAGCATATTAAGATGAGAGAAGTTCTAACAATGCACAGGTGCAAGATCAAATCACAGTTATATTTTAATTTAAAAAAATATGATAATCACTTATGATCATGAATGAAAATAGAAGATCATTCACTGATGTTGAATAACTGCTGAATCAAAATGCTGAAAATAATAACCTTTTTCAGCACTGACAGTTTAATCATCTCTGAGCTTATCATGAGGAGCCTGACAAAGATGAGCAGATGACTTATCAAAAGTGAGAAGATGAATTCTATGAATAAACTTATCAACAAGACACTGAGGATGCTTACATCTTAAGTTTTAATAAATATAATGAGCAAGATGATCAAGCCGTGAAAGAATCAGAAGAGGAATCAGAAAACTTAAATATAAATTATTATACACTCTCTCTCTCCTGCTGAAACTGTCATGAAGAATTTCAGTCAAACAACAAACTGCATAAGCATGTTCAGAAAGGCTGTTTATCAGCAGTTAATTATAAATTTATTGAGAGCTCACTTAATCACTTTATCATAATGAGCTTAAGCAAGCTAAAGCAGTCTACACAAGAATATGCTTTTCAGGGTTGATGATACATCACAATGAATATGAGATTCAGTAAAAAGTTGAATACATCTGCAGAGTTAATCTGCATTGATAGCAGATGCATTATGAGCCTCATTGATAAACAATTCTTTCACAGATTAACCTTGAACAAGATTCATAAAATAAAGTGAACAGCATCATTAATCTCAATTCACAGCCTTGAGACTGCAACTCATCATGCAAATGAATATGTCACCTTACACATTTATCTCTCAGACACAGACGGCAGGACTGTCTGTATCAATAATGAGTTTCACTTAATTAACAACCTCAAAGTCAACATGCTGATTGAAACAGATATACTGACAGTAGAGGAAGTCACAGTTAAGTTGTGATTAAAGAACTCAGTAGCTGTCATAAAAAGCTGTTAAAATATCATTATTTCACTTTATATAACAACAAAATCTAACATCAGGACAAATAAAATAATGATGTTTAATAAATACATCATGATTTCATCACAAGCTTAAATCACAGTACTCATTACTTTGTTTCATGAAGTTAAACTCCTCAATGATAGGAACCTCTTATTTGAATTAAGTGATATTAACATGAGACTCTCAGTGTACACTCACATCATTAATCATGTAATGTCTGAAGTATTAATCTGTAATAAGTCTGAAAAGCCTGTGATTCTACCTCAGAAAACTCATCTAGGTCAGGTAATAAAATTTAAAGCAGATGAATGTTACTCAACTCATTTAAACACCTCACTACTTGCAGCCTGAAAGACTCAGTCAAGGTATGACAGAAGCTGAGCATGCTGAGGTTTTTAAAACATTTTAACATCAGTTGCAGCATTCAACATAATCATGAGTGACTTATTCACAGCAAACCTCTTATTTTCATTAAAATTAACAACAGAGACTTTGCTGCTGAACAGAATCACTGTATGCAGTGATGCAAGCACTTTACATCAAATCACTGAAATTATCAATCAATACCCTCAGTTATGAGAAGATTAAGACAATGTTGTTGATGTTCTTAAATTAAAGTGAATGAACATATCACTTCTGAACAACTGAAGAGAGCTCTACAAGGCTGAGTAAATCAAGATGTACTCACTGAGAAAGCAGAACAAAGAGTTAATTAATAAAACATTTAATAAATTACATGCTGAGAATCACCTGAAATGAGCATCAACTGTCACTTCATTCATGTATCCCTGTTTTGTCATATGAAGAGACACTCAGGAGGGCTGTAAAGGCAGAGTAATGATCAACATATAAGTCTTAAACAAGATCATAATGCTGAATGCTTACTTCATATCATCTCAAGCTGAAATCCTCACAGCAGTTCATGAGTTAAGCTACATATCAACAGTAAACTGCAGCAGCTTCTTTTATTAATGAAGAGTAAAGTTAAAGACTTGTCACAAGCTTACAGTGTTCTCTCACTGAGATCAGAAAGTGTTCAAAGTGATTATAATAAATTATTAAAACTCCTCTATTTATATTTAAAGAATGATTGACAAAGTCCTTCATGAGCAACATCAATTTGCATGAGTGTATGTGAATGACATTGTCATATTTTCTATCATCTTAAATGAGCACCTACAACATTTAAACAGTGTATTTAAAATATTAATTGAAAGGAACATCTGCCTCTCCCTTAAGAAGTTATTTCTTAATTATTCCTCAATGAAGCTGCTTAATCAGAGAGTTGATGCTTTAAAATTGATCACAGCAGTGAAAAAACTTGCAGTCATAACACACTTGAAGTTTTTGAGATCACTGAGCGCTCTGAAGAAATATCTTGATCTTATCAAGTATCTTCAACAATACATACTGAAGTATGCAGCAATCTCAAAGTCACTTCAGGAACAAAAAACACTGTTAAATAAAATCATTAAAAAGCAGGCAGGTAAGTCAGTCAGAGGTATAATGAGAAAAAAGATCATTAAAAAAGTAAAGATAAACATGTCAACTTCATGAAAGCTTTAAGCATTTAATTAATTGCAGGCAATGTTCTTCTGATCAATCATATTAATTCACTTCAATTTAACTCATCAGCTTTATGTTGATCTAAATGTGTTAAAAGAATTCAGATTCAACACTCACATCTATCATCATTAAAGTGATGATGAAATCAAGGCAGAATCAGCTTCAGAGGTGAAATAAAAAAACATGAAACTTATATGTTTCCTCAGCAGGCTGCTAACAGATGCTGAGATTAAATACTGACTCACTGAGTTGAAAGTAGCAGGTTTAGTATGAGTTATTAAGAAGATTCAACACATGATTGAGTCAACTGTCAAAGTCATGATAATATACACTGATCACTCAGCCATTATCAACATTGTATGTCAGTCAAGCCTATCAACAATATTAATTAAGAAGATGAATTTACATCTTATCTGAGCATTTAAATACCTTCAACACTTCTGCCTTGACGTTTACTACAAGCCTGAGAAATTTAACATGATATCAGACGCGCTATTCAGACTGATCAGTTGAGATTATCATCAAGAATCAGACACATCAACTTTAAACACTTTTTACATGACATGATCTTATAACACTGAGGCAGCTGTGTACTCAATATCACTAGTTGAGTTAAATAAAGAGTTTCAGAAGCGCCTCATTGCTGAATACAATGAGAACACTCAGTGAATAAGAGTCAAGACAATGATTGAGGTTAACATCAAGCTACATGAGAACACCTCAGCTTTATCATATAAAGTAATAAACAGCTTGATCTACTACAAAGATTCTGAAATCAGACTTTAATTAAACATCTCAGCTGTAAAAGACTTGAAAAAAGAGTTATTTCAGCAGGCATATGATGAGTTAAATCACTCAAGATACATAAGAACACATGAGCATTTAATAGAAGAATTATACTTCTTTAATCTTTTGAAGAAACTTCATGAGTTTATCTGCTTATGCCCTCAATGTCAGCTCTGTTAAACACTTAAGCATAAATTATACAGCACTCTTCAATCAATTCTGATGTCTTCACAGTCTTTTCACATCATTTTATTAAACTTTATACTGAGACTGCCTGTAACACCTCTGCTGAAAGAATATGACTGCATAATGTCTTTAACAGACAAATTCAGCAAAGCGGTAAGCTTTTGTAACAGATGATGTCATAGTGACTGAAGTAATATTATCATTCACTGAACTATTGATATCACAGTTGAATAGAACTTAAAAGATAAAATTAGTAAATTATCTTTAATACATGAGTTGAGCATGAGCTCCTAACTATGAATCTACCTGTGATTATATAAACTTTAGGAGACTCATGTGATTAAGATGATTATAATGATTAAACTCTTGATCACTTTGAACAGCTCAATCACCCTGATTGAGATGATTAAAGTGTTTAAGCTCTCACTTGCTTTAATCACTTTGATTGATATCAGCTGTTCACTGCAAGTGTATACTTTTAAGTATTGTTCTGATTAAGTCATAACATTAGCTCCTCTTATAAGGTTTTCATCCTCAGAAATTAAAAGCTCCTCATGCTTTACTTCAATGACAGAAAAATTACTCAGTTCTTAATTCACTGCTCCTGCCTGACTGATCATATCATCAATTATGAAAGTCTCATCATGTGACTCTGTCACTGCTGCATCTTCAGTGATCATGAGTGTTTTATGTTTTTTAAATCTGACTATTGCAGTTTTTATATTTAATCAGGTGTTGCTTGTGACCTTGTAATTTCTTCAGCTGAGTTGAATCATGTTAGAAAAGAACTTCTTCATTTGTGAAAAGAAAAAACAGACATTTCTGTTAAAAAGTAAAAGTTGAAGGTGAAGAAAGAAAGACTTCACAAACAAATTACTCTTCTCAAGAAGTGACAGACAGATTTAATTCATACTGAGCTTTAAAACATCAAAGAACTGAAGCAGGAGGAACTGACTCAAGATTAAATTATTAATTCTCTCTCTGACTTCTTTGAACTCTTCATCATTTTTGATGACTGACTGACAACAGGTTCCTCTGATGAAATTGATGTAATTTTACTGAATAATGAGTAAAGTTCTCTTCTGACTCTCATGTGTTCCCTGCCGTGTCATAGCCTTTTCATTTGATTAAATAATGAGGTTCATCATTTATCTCTTGCTGATTTAGAATTTTTTCTACTTTAAACTCAGCATCTTGACTCTCAGGATTGATTTCAGATGAATTATCTTATAATAATGTTCTTGAATCTGCTGATTCAAGTAGAGATATGTGAAATACTGAGTGTATTCACATGACTGATGAAAGTTTAAGTTCATAGTTGACACTTCCTTTCTTCTTTGAAATGCAAAAAGGTCTCAGCTTCTTGTGATTTAATTTGTTGCTTAATCACTTCATTTTGATGTTGTGATGCAAGAGGTATACTTTATCTCTCTCTTTAAAAGTAGTTCTTCTATTTCTTTTTTTATTATGATATATCACTGATCTTTTTAAGGTAAACTTTATGTCTCATTGTAGTTTCTTATGAAGGTCTTTTAAATGATTCACTTATACTTTCACTTTTTGTGCTATGATTGTTAACCCTTTCACTTCATTCATAGATGAGTTAAACCTGTAGTTGATGTAAAATGATGATACTCTCATGAACTTCATTGTTACTGTGTTATAAATTAACTGAGCTATCAGTAAGAGTTCTACTCAATTAATTTGTTGATAATTAACATAGCAGCGCAAGTACTGTTTCAACATTTAATTTAAGTGTTCAGTCTGTTCATCTGTTTGAGGATGATATGTGATAAATAACTTATGATGTATTTCTAATTGATTCACCAGGGATTTTCAAAATTTGAAAGTGAAAAGTTTATCTCTGTCTGAGATTATTTCTTCTGACAGCTCATGATTGACTGTTATAATTTTTAAGAATATGTATGTTAATTCTTCTGCTGATGATGACTTCTTATAAGGTAGAAAGTATTCATACTTTGTAAATTAATCTGTTATGATGAGTATTATGTTGTATAACACTTTCATCAGGGGTTCCTTTGACTTTGGTAATTTTATCACAAAATTCAGTGTGATGCTCAATCATGATTGTGCTGATGTTGATGATGACTTCAGTAATTCATATGATTTATGATGCTCTGTCTTGTTTTTTCAGCAGGTGTCACACTTTTAAATGATTTTCTCAACTTTCTTCCTTATTCATGAGAAGTAATATGTTCATGTAAGTCATTTCAGTGTCTTCTTAATATCTTGATGTTCATTCATTTTGCTAAAATGACACTCTTTTATCAGTGTTTCTCATAAGCTGACTGATATGTAGATCAGGCCTTGAAAAAGTAAGAGGCTTTTTTACTTTTTAAAGCTTTTGTGATTATTAATATTTTGAAGAACTTGCTGCATTAACTTGTCATTCTTTAACACTTTTTGAACTCAACTTTTGAAGGTGTTATTTTTAATTTTTATTGTAAAGTTGACTTCTTTATTGTATATTATGCTCCCTTGCTCATCCTCTCAGAGGATAACTTGATTTATGATTAACTTCTCATGCAGATAATCAGCTCATCTGCTGAGAATGTTCACTTTAACATTTTCTGATTCTTTTTAATAATGAATCTTAAAATTATACTGTGATAATTCTTCTGATCAATGAACTTGTCTTCAGTTTAGAACTTTCATTATCATAAAGTATAATAAATTCTTATGATTTAAATACATCTGAACCTCATGCTTTGATCCTTCAAGATATACATGTCATTGCTTGAATATGTCAACAATAATTAACAGCTCCTTGTCATGTATCTTGTAACTTTATTCAGTGTTTAAAAGCTTTCATGAGTAATAAGTTATTAATCACAGATGTCTCTTATCATTTGATTGATTATGAAATTATCACGTCCCTTACTAAAAAGGGAAGTATAGTTGAGGTATGTGACAGCATGAGATATAAATGTATAAAGGTTATATAATTCTAACTATATAAAATTAATAACTAAGGAATGAAGATGAGATCAAGCAGTGCAAAGTTTTCATGTAACTCATTAACACTGTTAAGTCATCTGTAGAGCACATGCTCTACATGAGTCTTGAATTATCATTAACTCATGACAATTGCCTTCCCCTTATGCGGCGGCCCTTCAGCGCAGAAAGGTGAATGATTAATAAAAGGCTCAATTAACTGTTGAAATGATGATATGACATCAATGCTGACTAAGTGAGATGATAGTGAGGTGAGTTAATCACATGAACATGAAAACCTTAAGAAGTGAAGCAGCAGCAGTGAAATCATGACAGTGAAGTCATGACAGTGCTTTAATAACACTACTCAAATCACAGGTGATGATATCATAATAAAAGCTTCAAAATATAAATATTATCAACTTCTCAATCTTCTGTCATCAACTTTTGTGTGAGCAGTGATTCATCACCTCAACATCATATACACACCCTCAACTCACATCATCTTCATCATCACAACATCAGTCATTATGCTTGTAAGTCAGAGAAGCTGACTCTGCAGATGCACTTTTAATGTGAGTCATCATATAATACTCACTCATTGTTAAGTGCTTCATTAAATTTCATGCACATTTTATTAAACCTTTCTGTCTCTGTTGTTCTCATCACTTCACGGATGACATGACTCAGGTATGTGACATCAGGTTAAATGTTAAGTGCGCATATTATGTAAATTTGCATAAAGTTTATTTTTTAATAAGTTTAACCTGCTCACCTGTTGTATTTCACTGATGATTTAAAGTCTTTGTGCATTTCACCTGCAAGGTTAACACCTTGATACACTTGATTAATAAAGTTAATATTAACACTTCTTCATCTGCTCTCCTGATCACTCTCAAGGCGTGTCAAAAGTGTTATAACAAGAAGATCATGATGCATCTCTGTGTTGTCAACTGTCATTAAAAGTTGTTAAAATTGAAGTTTATTATTGAAATCAACCTCCTGCTCCTCAAGCAGCTCAAATGCAGCAACAACACACTTAAAGATATTTTAAATATCATGTGATATTCAGTTTAACCTTCTTCTCTTCACTCCTGACATGATAATTATAAACAGTTAATGTGCATTCTATTTTAAAAGTGTTTACCTGTCATTGTCAATAATGATGATGATGATGATGATGACAGAGATTTCTCTCCTTTCAAGAAGTTGAAAAGATCAGAGGAATCAAAGAAAAATGATGAAGATAAGAAAAAGAACAGTGATGATAAAGATGAATAAATAATATTTTGTCAGCATTTTGCTGATCTTATATGATAATTTCTTTTTCCTTTGATCCTGATCAGGTATGCTGTTATAATGATAATAATATTATGTTTCTCTTATGTCTTGCTGATGATTCATCTTTTTTAATGAACTTGTCATCCTTGATTCTTGTCATAGATCACTTATAAGATCTTGATAAAATCTGTAAAACCTCTTGAGGAAAATCAGGAAAGAGTGTTTTTATGACATTAATTAAATCTTTTTAAATCACTTTCTTTTATGCTCATTTAATTTATTATTAAAGGCTGCTTATATTTCCTGCACACCTTTTAAGTTCTTTTTTAACACTCATTGATTATATTCTTCTGATCAACCCTTTCATCTCATTTTGTACAGAATTTCATTCCTGAATTTTCAGTGATTTAAAATCTCTTCAACTTCATATTCTTCTTCATCATCAATTAGCTTTGAAGGTGACAATAATGATTTGAAGTCATCATCAGCTCTGCACTGATATGACTTCAGATAAGAGACATGAAAGACATTATGAATTTAATAAATGAGCAGTAAAGTTAACCTGTAAATCTGCTTCCCTATTAAGTCTTCAACTTAAAATGATTTAATGAATTTGTAAAATAATTTTCTGCTTAAGCGCTTCTGTCATAAGTTCTTCATGAATAACATTATCAAGTCTTTCACATTATAGGTCTTGAGTTTATGTTTAACATCATAATATTTTGCTTGAGAATTAATTATATTTTCTCATCATTGTGACAGTGCTTCCTGTATGTCATGAAATCATTTCACTTAATTTTTAACTGCAGATACCTCTTTTTTCCTGAAGTCATCCTCAACTTTAAATCTTACTTTCAGATGATAAACATACATGACATAAAAAAAGCTGCACTTTATTGATGCTTGCATTTCATTGTTGTAAGTGAATTCTGTCAAAGGTAAAAGATTCATTCAGTTGTTTTGTTCATCTGAGTAATAATAATGAAGATAATGTTTTAAGATTTAATTCTGCTGTTCTGTCTGTTCATTCATCTGCAGGTGAAAGGCAGTGCTTAGTTAATACTTCATTTTTAAATAGTAGCACATTTCTGATCAGAAAGTGCTTGTGAAAACTGATCTCTGATCAGAGACAGCCTCTTTCAGTACATTGAATCAGCATATTATTTTCTCATAAAACAAGTCAGTCAACTCTGTTGTCATAATTATTTTCATGATTTGAATATATCAAGTCATTTTCATATATCAATTCATAATTATTAAGATCACATCATAGATGTAATTCTTGCACTTACTTGACAGCAAGTTGATGATAAAATTCATTATAACTTGCTGTCATGATTCTTCTGACTGAGGCAGCGCCTGTAACTCATCATAAAGATGATGTTTAAGCACTTTCACCCTTTGACAGATGTCACATGACACAACATAATCTTTAACATCTTGACTCATATCAATTCAATAATATTTATGATTAATTAATTCAAGAGTTCTTTCTACCTTGAAATGCTCTGTCAAGGCATCATCATGATGATGTTTCAAGATCTCTGCTCTTATTGACTTTTCTTCTGAAATGTATATTTGTTCCTCATGAAATAAAAGGCCTTCAGAGTTAAATCTTCAGAGACTTTCAACTTTAATCTTGTGCTTCACTGATGTACAGTCAGTGTTGCATGTCACTTTTACAAATGAATCATCATTTTGTAAAGTTCAAATCAAATTTCTTAAAGATAAACTCAAGCTTTCATCAGCTGTTTCATGAATGACAAGATCTCTTATCATCACATGTGAAACAAGTTGTTTATAATCAACAGTTTCAGTGACAGAGTTAAGCTGTTTCACAGTTACATTATAATCATCATGAGCAAGCATTTTATTATCACTTCTTCAGCATTTTTTCTGAAGTTTAAATTTTTTAATCTTGATCATTCTCCTCACTCCTGTGAGCAACTGCCTCACAATAGAGGCGTATCTGAGTGAGAATATATTCACAAGAGTGATTAACTTTCTCTGAAGTGTTAAGAGTAATTTCTTTATAATTTCACTCATCTCTTTGACATCTCTGTAATCTGATCACCTCAACAGCACATCAGCAGGGTTGATTTTTTTAAACTGATGCAGAATATTAAAATTAAAAGCAGTGAACTTCATTGCTCATCATGCTTGCTTATCATTTAATTCCTTTATGTTCATAAATCCTCATAAATTGTTATGATCAGTTAATATCTTTATAATATGACAACTGCCTTTGAGATAATGATGTCAGTGTTTAAATATCATAATGATGACAAGGAGCTCCTGATCATGAGTTTTATATTAAATCTCTGAAGGAGACAGCTTTCTTAATTAAAATGTAATTGAATGTCACTCTCTGTTATTCAACAGCTGAGACAGGATGTCAGTGAGTTTAATGATTAACACATCAGTTTTCACCTGTATTCATAACTTCAGATTGAAGTGAATCAGGATAAATGCTGTTGTAAAAACTTCATGAAGGTGATTAAACACCTTCTTTGTGTTGTTTGAGAATTTAAAAGGCTTAAACTTCTTTTTATTCTTGCTACCTTTCATAAGGTTTGTCAAGGGGGCTGTAACTTGTGAATAACATTTAATAAAGTGTTTATAAAAGTTCACAAAGCTCAGGAAGACTTGTACTTTCTGAAAAATTCTTAATATTAATCAGTCCTGTATGATGTTCACTCATCATGAATTCATCACTACGCCTTCAGTTGTGATAATAAACTTTAGAAATTTCACCTTGATAATGAAGAATTCACACTTCTTAAGGTTCATGTAAAGTTGAAATCAGTGAAGTTAATTTAACATCTGCTTAATATGCTCTTGATGTTGCGCTGATAATTCTGAGTATATAAGGATGTCATCTAAATAGATAACACAAAAAACATTCACAAGCTCTGTTAATGCTCAGTTGATGTAAGCTTGAAATGTAACTGAAGTGTTGATCAATCTGAAAAGCATGATCATATACTTAAAGTGACTGTAATGCATGTGAAACATCATTTTTCACTTGTCACTCTTCTTTATGCAGATACAGTGGTAAGCATTCTTTAAATTCAGCTTCATAAATAACTTAACTTCATTAAGCTGATTCAACATTTCACTTATAAAAGGTAACAGGTGCCTGTTCTTGATGATCATTTTATTTAATTCTCAGTAATCAACACATAAGTGCAGCTCTTCATCTTTTTTTATAATAAAAAGGACAGGTGCTTCTGCAGAGTTCATAAAATAATGAATTCAACCTTTCTTTAAGATGTCATTCAAATATTCTCATAACACCCTTAACTCAGTATTGAAGAGGTTATACAAAGAGTCATAAGATGAATTTGTGTCATTCAGGTCAATTGCATGATCATTGATTTTATGAGATGAAAGAAGGTCAGCATTCTCTGTTAAAAACACATTCACATAATTAATGTACTTCTCAGGTAAAGCTTATGTTATTTCAACACTTTGTATGCACACCTCTGATGCAGCATCATCACTCAGACTGACTCATATCATGATGTAGACAGCAAAGTGATCTTGAATCTCTCTTGTGAATTCATCAGATGACTGTAACTCAATAGACTGCTTTTTAATGTTGAAGCGTCACGCCTTCATTCTGCAGTCAATTCACACATGTTCAATCTTTAATGCAGAAAGTTTAAGAATAAGAGATGATCCTGACTTATTTAAAATGTAAAACACATGTTCACATTCATGAGATTATCCTCAACTGTTAATAAGCTGATAACACATATGATAAACACTGAAGCAGTAAGCCTTCTGATCATTTAAGAATTAAGATTGAGGCAACAAACCCTTCATATGAGTCAATTGATGCTTAATAATGAAATGTTGTGAAATCACATTGACTTCAGCTCCCGTGTTCAATAAGGCTTGCATGAGTATGACATCATCATTATGAAGAACTTGTTCATCAACAATTAAATTAAGCTTTAAGATTACTTTTGTTCAGTGCTTCAGCAGCATGAAGCCTTCACTGAAGTGTTTTCATTTTTTAATGCTGAAACAGCTGCAACTGAGATCTTATTTAAATTCAAGTTCTTCACAGGTTGTGAATAATCAGGAGAATAATGTCTCTTCTGATTATAATTTCAACAAGTCACATGTGATAAGTTTTTTATTTCAGAAGTTTTTATTGATCTGCTTTCACATTTATTATCCTGCTTGTTCTTCTTCTTGCCCTCATCAGGCTTGTGATCTTTATTCTCAGCAGGCTTTAATGATAACTCAGATTTGCAGCTGAAGATAATTGTTATATTAAAATTTGCTTTCAACTTCATGACACCTCTTAAACATTGATTATTCTTCAGGCATGCAGTCAAGGTGATGATTTCCTTTCAAGTTGTAAATAAGTTCTGATAATTCATCAAGGCTGCTTGAACCTCAGGCTTCAACTTTGTGAAAAAGTGAGTCCTCATGTGCTCTTCATTATAAGGAGGTAACTGAGCTTTCAAAGTGCTTAAATAATTATTAAAAGCTTGAACTGATTAATGAAGTAGTTGAACAGCATCATTATACAGCTGAGTGATGTGAAGCTGACAGTTCACAGGGTCCTCAATAATGTTGAGCAAGAATTTCACAAAATCATCTCAGATGACTGTGAAATAATCTTTAATCTCATCATCTCACAGTCATGCCTCCTTTGGTTCATTCTTTAAATATTGCATGATGTAAATCATTTTATCCTCTTCATGAGGGAAATCAGTTGAGTTGAAATGAAAAATATTTCTTGCATTCTGCACTTAATTCAGGTACTCCTTCACATTCTTGTCATAATATAGCAGCAACTCCTTTGCCTGAATTCTTGATTATACATTTTGTATTAACAGTGTTTCATCAGCGCTCTACTTGCTAATTATGAACTCAGCATTCATTGAGTTGAAAAATCTCTCAGCTGAGGTATCAACATGAGTGACAGAATCTTTAAGTAAATTGATTTGTAGTGTTAAAACTTTTATTCAGAGCTGCTGCAGCTCTTGCCTCTTTAAGAGTTCATCTCACTGTCATCTCACTTGTGTGATTTCATCATTAATGTTGCACATTGTACCGCCTGAGGATCCTCTACTTATGAGGTTCACTTCACTGATGTCAGAAGAAATGAGTGATGTTTCATGATTATTTTGTTGATTCTTCATCATCATGTCTCATTCTGCTTCAGAAGTTTAACATAATTGATTTCAAGTTTACATCTTATCTCAGGTCATCATCCTTCTGAAGGTAAAATTATTAAAACTGTGAGATTATCATGTCCCTTACTAAAAAGGGAAGTATAGTCAAGGTATGTGACAGCATGAGATATAAATGTATAAAAGTTATATGATCTTAACTATATAAAACTAATAATTAAGGAATGAAGATGAGATTAAACAGTGCAGAGTTTTCATGTGACTCATTAATGCTGTCAAGCTGCTTATAAAGCACATGTTTTACATGAGTTCTGAATTGTCATTAACCTGTGACATTGATTAATGCATGCTTTTATGACTTCATCTGACATGTTCATCTTGAGCGTAATAAGTTTCTCAGGGTTGAAATTCATAAGAATTAATTATGATGTGAAGTGCTTCTTCAGCTCTTTGAAGAATTCTTGTGCTTTAATAAATTAAATGAATTTTCAGTCTTTCTTCATCAACTCTGTTAAAGGTGCTGTGATTTTGAAATACTTCTTGATAAACTTCTTATAAAAGTTCATAAAGCTTAGGAAGGATTGTACCTCCTTGATGTTTATCAGAACTGATTATTCAATCACAGATTTAATTTTCTCTGAGTTCATTCATAAACCCTCTGAGGTGATGATAAATTCAAGAAACTGAACTTCTTTGATGTGAAAAAGACTTTTCTCAGACTTAATGTGTAAGTTGATGTTCTTCAACACTTGTAAAACCTTCTGAACATGTTTGACATGTTGTTCTTTTATCTTTGAGTATATCAGTATATTGTTGAGGTAGATGACTATGAACTGATTTAAGTATTATCACAAGATGTTGTTAATGAAAGCCTGAAAAGTCACTGAGGCATTGATTAATCTGAATGACATTATCAAGTACTCATATAGCTTTGAGTGTGTTTGAAATGCTGTTTTTCATTCATCATCTTCTTTTATTCATATCTGATTGAATGCTCTTGAGATGTTAAACTTTATGAATCATTATGCTTCTTAAAATCTGTCCTGCAGTTTTGACATGAGCGGCAGTGAGTAATTATTTTTTATTATTATATTGTTTAGTGCCCTGTAGTTGACACACAATCTCAATGATTCATCAGATTTTGAGACAAACAATATCAGGTATTCAGCTGAAGACTGAGATTCATGAATGAATTCTTTTCACAAGTTCTTCTTTAAGTATTCTCACAAAGCATTTAACTTCTGAGATGACAATGAGTATATAAGTTGCTTAATTGATTTGTATTCTTTCATGATTTTAATCTCATGATCTCATTCTTAATGTTTCAGTAAGGCATCCTGTTTTTTTACTACTGAGAATAATTCTTTGAAGTCTTTGTATTCTTTAGAGATAAATAACTTGATAATAAAGTTTCAATCATCATCAACTCACCTAGTTCACAGTATTTTTGCATCAGGATTTTTTAATTCCTTGTGCATCTCTTCTGCTGTCATAATGAAGACTTTCACTCCTTCAGGTGAGTTCAAGATTAAATATAATTTCATCAGAGTGCTTTCTTTCATGAAGTATATCTTGTTTTCAGCTCAATCAATTAGGGGATTGACTGCTTGAAGTCATGATATACTTAAGACTATGTCACTTCCTGGCTGCTTCATGATGTTGAAACTGATTTTTTCTCAGTGTTGATTAATTTAAACAGGTATCAGAACTGTTTCTTTGTTTACATGATTATTATTGTGTTTTATGAGGGTCTCATCAAACTCTTAAAGCAAATAAGAATTTCACTTCTCTTGAATTTTTATCTCATTCATTTTTATGAATCATGAATTTAAGAAATTCCCTGTACAGTCACTGTTGATTAACAGTCTGACTGAGTGACCTTTTACTTTAAGTCAGACATGAAAGTTGCTTGCATTTTTTATGATAATGATTTCTTTAGCAACTGCTTCTTCTGAAGACTTTAAATTAAATATCTCTGAAGACCTCTGACCTGAAGGGCTCTTTAGTTTTTTGAACTAAATGAAAGAAATCTCAGATTCTCTCTCATGTACTTAAAATTCTTTAAGTCAACTTTCTTGTCTGAATACTGTATTAAATTCAACTTTAAGTATTCACTCTGAAGTTCTCAAACTTTCATTTGCAGTTTTCTTGAGATATGTGCTCTGTTGAGGGTAATGTACTCTTCTTTAATGATGAATTTTAACTTCTTTGATAATGTTTTCTTGAATATGTTTTGATAATTCATGTCCTTAACTTCATCTTTCTGAGTGAATGCATTTTTAATTATTCACAGGATTTGTTCCTGCAACAGATTCACATGATTCTCATAATTCTCTGAAGAACCTTTCATCACTTTAAATACTTTTTTGTAAATCTTCAACCACTGTTCTTCATGAGTAGATGCTCAAATGTTGTCATTCTTTTTAATGAATTTCTCTGAATCTTCAGAGTTAATTACCTTCATGAAGTCCTTCTTCTCACTAAATGAGGGCATCATTTCATCACTGTCAACATGATTATCTTCTTAACTAAACTGATCTCATCAAACTTATTACTTTTCTAAGCTCATGACTTGATCTTGATGAGAGGTCATGACATATTCTTTTGTCTTCTTTGATTAATGTGAAAATCATTCAAAGTCATCTTTATCACTCTGATGTGTGTGATAGTCATCATTATAACATGCTGTTCAAGACATAACTTTGTAATCATTCTTTGTCTTTTGTGTGACAGCATATGTCTTCTTTGATTGAATGATCTTTCCTGAGATTTAATAATCTCAGGTGAAATGTTCTGATTTTTCACAGCTGTAATAATTGTTTTCATGAAGCTTCTCTTTCTTCTTTGATTTTTTCTTTCACTGAAATTAATTTACTTAAGTGACTGCATTGATCTTCATAAGCTGAGGTTCATAATAAAGTTGATTATTGTACTGATGCTCATGATTCTTCTCAGCCCTTCATGATACAAGAATCTTATGACTCTTCTTTAAACTTCATTTGTAAGTTCAGTTGTTGATGATGATTGATCATTCAATCATTTCTGAGAACATGATAAAGTGTGCAGTCTTGAAGATTTCATCCTTCATCACATCCTTCAATCCCTTATAATACTGCGCCGTCAAAGCAGTATCATCTCAATTCATATGTGAGATGAGTGTTATGACATGATCAACTGACATTAACAGATATGAAATTACCTGATGTTAAATTAAATTAAGATTAGTGTGTCTTGACACTTTGACATTTATGTCATGACTGCACTTACAAGACTGCTTCCTTCTTTGTACTTTTTTAAGTTTAAATAACTCACCTCTTGCATCAGTTTTAAGCCTGCTTATAAAGTGAAATAACTAGCTGTAACATTAAAAAAGTATCACACACTCTTTTTGACCTCTGAAGGTGACAGAATATCAGCTGAGATAAATGCATGTGTTGATGAAAAAATTCTTTCTCAACATCATCAAACATCTCAACTCATAATCTACTGAGTGATCAGGAGGTTCTTAGAATATCTTAAATTCATTAATTAATTACTCACAATCAATTCTCAAGTTCTGTGAAAAGTAAGCAATGAATGATTAAGAAGTACTCTGTCACAGTGACAGATAACTGCAAGAAGCAGTTACAACAAATGAAAAGTTCTGCAACATGTAAGCACCCTTGAAGATCTATTTGTAAGCACAAATAACTGCAGTAAAGGCAGTTGAAAGAGCAAGGTTCTGAATCAAATAATCTCAGCATTAAAAGTAAGTGTCTGAAGCATTGAAGGAATCATGATTAAATCACATTAAAAAACATTCACAACTTGGCAGCCCGCTCAAAAATAAGGTTTTAGTTAATAGTACTTTATGCGCTCAGAGCACTCTCTGAGCAGTAAATGAGCTCATACAAATTTTACACTTTAAATAACTATTATACCTTCATGAATAATAAAAAACTTTTTATTGAAAAGTTTTAGATCTCTTTATTCTGTACACTTTACAAACTAAAGATTTCTTCATAAGTTTAAATGTTTATTAATGTTGTGATTTTCGCCACTGAAAGTTTAAAATCAATGTAACTTTTTAACAACAACAGTTATAAAAAAACTTTAAGTTATAGAACTGTTTAATAGCTTCTTCTCTACAACTAATAAATTGAAAGTTATATCATAAGTATAAAAGCGGAATAGTTATTCAAAGTATGTGACTTTTTTTGAAAGATTTTTCACTATTGATAACTTGAATTAAATATAACTTAACAGCAACAGCAGTTATGAAGAAACTTTTAGTTTTACATTAATAGAGAATACTGTTCTTTATAACTTGTGCATTGAAAGTTTCTTCGTATCTGTTGAGGTGCAAAAGTTATTAAAGTGTGTAGATTTTTAAGTGATGAAAATCTTGAAGTTCTTTAAATGTTCAGAACTCAACACTTATACAGTGCTTTCAGACTCAACAAATCATGATTTTTTATTGCAGAAAAGTGAGTTTTAGCAAAAGTTTACTTATTATAAGTTTTACTGTTATTATAACACTGTGTGTGTACTTGTTTAAACAATTGTTTTAATAACTGTTTTTTTATCACAAAATTTTGATGTTCCGCTCAAGATTTAAGGTTGAGCTCAAAGCGCTCAAAGGGTGCTAAGAGCGGCTGTTAGCTGAGACATGAGATCAGAAGCTCAGAGCGCTCAAAGTGTTAAAAACTAACTCAGAGTTAACTTGCTAAATTGCTGATGAAGTTACCTACCACTACTCATCACACATAACGCAAAGGAATAATCATGGCGGAAACACATGATGTTGAGATGATTAATCAACTCACAGCATGCACTTACTGCATGAGCATGTTGAGCAGGCATAACTTCAAAAACCTTTATTATAACAACAGAGACAAAGTAAACCCTGATGATGAAGTTCAGTACTATGCAGACAAAGATAAAGGCTCATGCAACTTATATGATGAAGATGATGAGCTCATTGAGATTAACTGATCTGACAAAATCACAGTCAATTCACAGAAAGTTATCATGAGTGCTTTTACAAAGATAACAGTAGAATCAGTCACAGCTGAGCAAATTACAGAGAACATCAACAATGATGATGATAACAATAAGCCTCTGAACATGATCAAGATGTCACTCAACATCACTTGTGACAAAATCAGCTGTCATAGAGCCTGATTGAGAGCAAATGAACATAAAGAGGAGGATTTCAGTGTTGATGAAATAATGCAGATAACAGATGAGGATATGAAGAAAGCTGATTAAACTCTGATAAATTCATTCTGAAGAATGAACTTGAAGGAAGGAGGATAATCACACATGAATATAAAAAAGTACAAGTGTAAATGAATAATTCAATATTTACTTGATGTATGCAAGTTCATAATCATGACACTTTTTCTTCTACTCAGTCTTTCATCAACTGTAGCAGAGAATGCTCTGAGAGCTCTCTCAGTGAAATCAGAGAAGAATGTAGTGATTTTAAGAGTGTCATGCAGTGTTGTTCATGATGAACAAACTCACAAACAATAAAAGAAGTTGAAGGAAGAGAACAAAAAAGTTATGAAATATCAAGTCCTCATCAGTCATATAACTTACCTGATGATAAGGGATACAGGCTTTAAGATCACTGATGAATCTGAGAATTCAACATGAGACATGCAGATCATGTGCAAGTATCATATATTAAATGTGTCAGGATCACTCATCATGAAGGATAAAGTTATTTGACTTATAAGCTTTCAAATCAAGAATATGCACGCCGCTCATGCTGTACAGATGTGCAACAATCATCACACATGACTTTATTAAGCCTACATCAAGTGGTGAAGAGACTGAATCACTTTTATTAAAACATGAATGATCTGAGAATGAAACTTGACACAAAGAGAATGAATCATGAGCCTTCATCAGGTAAAGTTTCTCAGTGATGTAATCAACATCAATATCAACACCTGTGCATCAGATAAGCTTGACTACTGAAGCAGAGCTGTGAGGATCTTTGAGGAGAATGAGCACAAGCTCAATAATTCATTCTTGATTTAATCATGCAGTCATCAGCAATGATAATCAGTGAAGAATGAAATCTGAGCATCATTTAACATCATTAATCTTCCCTCTACTTATTCTTCTTATTCTTAAGACTTCTCTCCCTCTCCTGTCTCAAATTTTCTATGTAATCAGTGATTGCTTTACTAGCGGCATGATATTATCATGCATTCAGTTATCCCTGATGACACTTTTTTAAATAGGGTGAAACGCGCTTCTAAGGAAGTAAAAGGCTCATAGAGGCTATGAGCATGTTTAAAAGAGAGCACTTGTTGTGACTTTATCAAGGCCTCAGCTTTATCAGAGCCTCATCACCTTTTATCTTACTTTAACTTAATGTAGCTTAGCAAAGTCAGCATAAAAGCTGACTTCTTAGTAAATAGAATAGAACATCTTTATCACTCACAACAATTTCTTACAGAAGCAAGTGAAAAAGATGTATTTTAAGCATATAAATACACAAAGCCACGACTTATGAAGAAAATACCACCAATACAAGATCAAAATGGTAGATTATGTCAGAATTTTCAAGACAAATGTTAAGCATTTATTACAGCAATGTATTCAGAACCTTCTACAGCTGAAATTGAGGATAATCAAAACACAATACATGTAAATTGATCAAACTTAACAGAAAATGAAGTTAAACAAGTTATATTTACATCCTTCACAAAGAAAGCACCTGAATCAGATGATATTTCCTTTGCTATTATTTAAAAAGCATATCAGGTAATATCAGAATTAATGTTTATAATTTATAAATAATTAATTCAAGCAGGCTTTCACCTGAAATGTTGATGTCAAGGCATGAGTGTTATTCTAAAAAAGCCGGGAAAGCCAGATTATTCAAAATCAAAAGCTTACAGAATAATTACATTATTAAACTGTTTAAGCAAAGTGACAGAGAAAATCATGACAACTAGATTATCATGTTTAAGTCAAGTCACAGACTTATTAGATCAAGATTAAACTGAAGAAAGAAAACAAAGATCAGCAATTAATGCAGTATTAACCTTAACACATGATATAGAATCAGCTCAAAACAAAGGAAATATTTTATCATGCCTGTTATTAGACGTCAAGGGAGCTTTTGATCATGTATCAATACTGCAATTACTTTAAATTATGAAGAAATTGAAGTTATCAGTACAAATACAATCATGAACAAAATCCTTTCTAGAAAATAAAAATCAGGATTAGCTTTTGATGGTGAAAGACAAGAAATGCAAAAAATCAAGTTAGGAAATTCACAAGAATCATCAATATCCTCAATACTGTTTTTGATATATATAAGGCATTTATTCCCAAAAATCAAGGCTAAATTCACAGATATGGAAAAACCCAGTTATATAAATGATGTGGCACTATATATTACTGAAAAATCAGGTGCAGAAAATTGCTTAAAACTACAATCAACAGCTGAAACAGCCTTTTTGTGAGCAGAAACAAACACAGTACAGTTTAATAACAGTAAATTTGAATTAATTCACTTTGAAAAGTCAAAAAAACCTGTGGAAAACAGTATTACATTACTAAATGACACGGTGGTAAAACCAGTCAGAGAAGTCAAGTGATTAAGAGTTTAACTAGACAGAAAACTGAACTTCAAAACACATGTTCAAAAAAAAGTCTACACAGAAATCAGAGTAATGCACTTAATCAACAGATTAACAAATTCAGAATGAGGTCTTTCAGCTAAAAATGCAAAACAACTTTATCAAGCATGCATTACATCAATTAGTGACTACAGGTCAGAAATTTGGTGAAAAAACCAGAAAGACTACTTAAAGCAATTAGAAAAATTGCAAAACTCAGCATTACACAAGATCTTAAAAGCTTTTAGAACTTCCCTGAGGGCTGCAATGAAAATTGAAGCAAATATTCAGCCAGTACAAGTCAGATTAAACAAAAAATGCAGGAAATATGCATTAAGAATTATAACCTTACCAGAAAATCATTATATCAGGCAGAGAATACTCACGTCATATTCATCAGAGTCACAAATAGGTCAAGACATACTTATAAACTTTAAATTTTTAAACTGAAATCAAAATACACCAGGGAAAAAACACTCTACATAATTAATTAAAATACTAAACAGTATATCTACATTAATATCATCAAGACAAGTGGAAAAGCCTATTACAGCTCAAAAACCATGACTACAAAGTAATACACAGATTGCAGATATTCAAGTTTCAGCAGAAACAAAAAAAATCACAATCAAAAAACACTTTGCTCAAGTAAAGCATTTAATTGCATGCAAAATACCAGTCTTTTACACTGATGGGTCAAAAATCAGCGTAAAGACAACACAAAGTACAAAAAATCACATAAGAACTGAAATTTACTGTATAAAAAACAATTATACAAGTACAAAAAGCTACTTTCTAGGTCAGTACATAAAAGTACTAGATGCAGAGCTTTATGCTATAATGCAGGCTACAAAACAAGCAATACAAAGACAGTTTTTAAGAAAAAACATCTGAATATTTACAGATAGTCAAACTGCAATACAAAAATTGCAAAAATCTACAAATACAGAAGTTTTACAACAAATTCAGTCAAACCTGCAGGAATTACGGCAAAGTCAAAAGTTAATTCATATACACTGAATTCCTAGCCACAGTCAAATACCAGGGAATGAATTAACAGATAAAGCAGCTAAACAAGAAGCTTTAAACTCAGAAAATGCAGTTATTAATGCAGACTCAAGGCATATTTCTTTATCTTATATCAAAAAAGATATTGAGGAAATTGCCAAAGAAGAATAATTAATAAAATGACAAACTGCAAATCAAGGTCAATAATACAAGACATATGCTACAAGACCTGACCTAGTTATAAAGTCAAAAGAATTATACAAATGTGAAAGGTTAACCTTTACAACATTTACACAATTAAAATTAGGACATGATTATTTTAAATCATATCTTTGCAAGTTATCTACATATGAAAACAATTAATGTTTTCAGTGTAAGGTAAAACAGTCACCAGAGCATTTACTGTTAAATTGCAAGCAGTATAGACAAGAGCAGCAGGAGCTAAAACAGGAAATGCAAAAAGCAGAATTCACACAATTAACATTACAATCACTACTTTGTATAAAGGAAGGAATTAAAAATACTTTAGTATTTTTAAAACACACAAAAATAGCTACATGGAAGTGGCTTTTAGGGGGGGTTGAGGATGGAAATCAGGAAGTAGGGTGAAGAGATATTGAAAGAAATATCTAAAATGTGCAATTCTGGCACCAATAGCAGTCGCAAAAGAAATTGACAAAACAAGTTGACTTGAGGTAATAAATACCTCACATATGTAGAATACACAGTGTCATAGTCTTAGACTGCATACACTTAATGAAGAAAAAAAAAAAAAAAAAGACGGTCAAACCCTGCTCGACCTCGGCTGCTGCTTCGCCCAAGATATCCGCAAGTTAGTCTTCGATGGCGCCCCTTCCGAGAATGTCTGGGGTGCCGACCTGTCCCCCTACATCATCGACCTAGGTTACGAGTTATTTTTGGACAAGGAAAAATTAAAGACCAAGTTCCTGACCGCTGATATCATGGACCCGGAGTCAGCCCTCAAGCAGCTGCACGGCCTGATCGATATCATCTACGCCAGCTCATTCTTCCATCTTTTTGGTTGGGATGACCAGGTGAAGGTGGCCAAACGGGTGGTGCAGCTATTGAGGCCGTGAAAAGGCTCCTTGGTGCTGGGGAGGCAGGTTGGGAATGTGAAGGCGGGCGAGTACCGCCACGGGACCAACGCCAAGGGGGCAATGTGGAGACATGATGGCGCCTCCTTCGCAAGGATGTGGAAAGAGGTGGGGGTGGCGACGGGAACCAGGTGGAATGTAAACGTTACGCTAGATGAGATCGCAGGGTTCCGAGGACTCACGCAGGGTAAGGAATGGCAGGATGCGGACACGCGGAGGCTGAGGTTTGAAGTGCAGAGGGTCGACTAGACGGTACAGAGTGAATCACGTACAACAGTGAACCACTTTGTTTTGTTTCGGAGCTCCAGTCAACTCAATTGGTGTCCAGTGCGAGCTTTTGACAGGCCAATCGTGCAGAAGAAGGCAATCCGAGCCCGACGGAACACTCGTCTTTCACAGACGCATCTAAGTCAAGGACGGTATCTGAGCATTCAGACGTAAGCGAAGGCGACGGCACACCATTGAGACACCCGTTCGTTTTCCCACCTCGCGAAAGCCGTTCTCTTTTCAGTCATCGATGATGTCCTCGTCGTCAGCAAGGCCTGGCGACCCCCAAGTCATTGCAGACCGTTCTCGATTTGTTGTTCCCCGCCGTCGTAGTTCCCACGCAGTAGCAGTCTTGTCACCGTCTAGCCTTTCGTTGCTTCGAAACCGATGGCCGATACGGGATGTGCTGATGGCGCCGGCTTGGTGAATAGCAGCTTGGGGCCAGATAAACGCCGCAAGTGCTTCGGGTGTATGAATCTCGAGGAATTTTCCAAATGGTTTAACGGATCCGGTGACGAGGTCTCTACTATTGGAGGAAGTGCTGGCACCAGATATGAATTCGACGATGGTGAATCTTCGCTGGATAAGGTAGTGCTGATGGGTGCCTCCGCATCATCGCTCGATGCTTGAACTACTATCGAGGACGCATTTGGTTGGGTTCTTGACCTGCTAAGGTTGTTCAAGTGGCCGCCGTGTTCATAAGTACTGCTATTATCTGCGTCCATCTTATCACCGAAAACGAACTCTCGCCACACTGAGTCCTCATCTCGAAACAGGCTTGTATCATTGCTCCCGCCATATTCGGACTTCGACGCGAACATGTTCTGATTCTTAATCAACTCAGGATCGTGAGCGCAATCAGGCTCAGGATCGGGGGTAGTAGGCCGTGGCAGGAAGTTGTTTTCCTTGTCTTCTGTAGCTGCCAAGGCCTGAACATTTTTGGCCTTTGTGTCATTCCGTAAAGCAACCAGGTCTTGCGAGGTTGCTTCACTGAGCGGGGAAGTGTCGACGTTGTGATTAATGACTGACGAGCCTGAGATGTCAAGGAATTTCTTCCAACAGGCATCGTTGGACCCCTTCTCTGGCTCACTGTCGGCTTGGGGAACAGTTCTACTTCTGTGAGTGCCGGTGTTTATTCGGAATGCAACCTCAACTGTAGTACTCGGTGTGCTGCTGCATTTTGGACGTGGTGATGACGTGAATATCAAGTGACCAAAGGCTTCACCTGACTTGCCCTTGCGACCAGAGTATAGCTTGGAATTGGCTTGAGGTGCGACTTCCGCATTGACAGCGGCGACGCTGTTGCTTCCATTGATATCCTCAGAGGTTGCAGTAGCATTTCCAGGACCAGAACAGGTTAATAGGAGGAAAGGCAAACGTGTCTTAGGGTCATCACGTTCACTGCCATGTGACGAGAGAAGTGGAACAGTTCGTTGACGGTTTGGCATCCTTGCGTCCGTCGCTAAGGATGAGGGAGCGTCTGCCGAGAATTCCGTCTCAAGACCCAAGGGTGTCAGGACCCATGAAGAATGATACTGTCGTTGGGTAACCTCCTTTGCATCCAAGAGCATGGGATCAGAGAGGTCGCTTTGTCGGCTTTGCTGAGATGTGAGGTCTTTCTCTTCGCGGGTTCCCTGGCTCCCGTGGATCGATGTGCCTATCTGAACGCTGATAGCGTCGTCATGAATATCGTAGGGTGGTAGATATCTGCTGTCAATGCTTGCTCTCTCATTAATCGCTGACACAGGCGTTCTGTATATCACGTCTCTGCGACACTCATGTTCATTATCTCTGAGACGCCGCCGCTTTCCGATGCGTTCCCAATTCTTATCCTCCACAAATTCCATTTTGAGAGGCTTCGATGTTGCAGTTCCTACCCAATCTTGCCGTTGGAGTAGTTGTCGCCGTTTGGCTTCCAGACTTTGCTCTGGACCATGCCCTTGCGTCATGCCGTACATGCGGTTGGGATTACTTTCTATCTTGGTTGTGACCGCCGGCGGATGACGAGTAAGGTTGTCATCGTTGTTTGATATTCGGCTTCGATGTCGATGGCCATGGGGCTGAAGTAGTCTGGCGTTATCATGAGAACGGCGGCGTTTGATGGAATTCAGTCGCTTCACCAAGGGTGCAGTGTTGTGGTAGTCTTCAAGAGTGCTTTGCGTGCGGTTCTTTCTGACCTTAGAAGCCAGCAATGACTCGTACTCTGGAAGTGCCCGTCGCTCATCTTTCACAATCTCGAAGACGGGAAACTTCAACGGAGAAGTGGTCGGCGGCCCATTCTGCAATCGCGTGCGGGCCTTGGCGAAATGATTCTTCTGCAATGCGGACAGTGGGGTTCCAGCGTGACGAGATCTTTGCAAGCGCCCTCCAGTCCAGTTCATCGTGTATGCTATGCAGAGAAGCTTGTCATCGGTATAGGAACAGTTGCGATTCCACTGAAGGTGGCAAAAATGGCCCGCCGAGCTCTGCGCTGGTTGCGATCAAGGCCTTGGCACACCAAGTTCCCGTGATGTGCAAAGCCCTATATCACGTTCAGGCAAAAAGGGGTCCGTTACACAGGTGACATCCTGCTCACCATCAGTATTCTTCGGGACAAATCAAGGGCGAAAATTGTGCCCGACGGCTCAGTAGCAGGTTCAGCATGGCAAGAGGGGACATGGCAAAAGCGCGTATAATTATTGGATCTTTCATTTTCGTTATCATCTGGCACTTTGTGTAAGCCATGTGGTGCAGTGAACAGCTCATCGTACATAAGGTGGTGCAAGTATGCCATATCTAGGCTTTCATGATGCAAAGAACTGGACTTCCATTTCCATTCTCGGCAAGGAAAGCAAGCAGCAAGCAGCAGATGCGCGATAGGCACTACGACGAGTCTTCACCAAGGTAGGTATGTTCATCAAGGTATTCACAATCTCACGTGCGGGGAAATAGGGTGTTGCCTGCCGGCTCACAGCTCATGCAATCATGATGGCGGTCGGTCACCGATGCACAGCATCTGTAGCGAGGGCAAACATCGCGCGTGGGGTACATCCGAGGTCGATGCGTGATTCGTGGAGGAGGTGGCGCTTGCGGCGCCTTGGGTGGAAAATTCTAGCCCTCGCAACGCATGGCGGACCAATTGGCAAGCTGTCATTAACGTGGCGTGGTGGTACCTTTGATCGTTGCCATTCCTCATTCCTCCTCGTAAATACGTTCGCTGTTGTAACCGACCTGAAGCCGCGTCTCGTCACAGGACTAGGCGGAACCGGGGGGGAATTGGGTTCGCAGATGCTCGGTGAAGCTGGACCCCAATGATTCGTCGCTTCAGGTAGGATGCATTTGTGCGGCCACTCCGTGCTGTCACTTGATCGTCGCAGGCGCGCAGCACGGCAACAGCACACAGCCTTGGTCCGTTTCAACGTGACACATCACTCTCTCTGAAGAGGAGGAATCCTCGGAGAGCTCAAGACCCGGTGACAAGACCTCGGAGCGACCCCCATGGACCAGCGCATCGAGCTCGACCAAAACGGACACAGCAGTAAGAGATAAGCAGGCGGTAGGGAGTTGGAGTGTGTGGCATTGGTCCTTTTGATCCGTTGCACAGCGACAAAGGATTAATATTCCGGCGCTGTGGTAGGCACTTCTTAGCGTGGGCGGGCGTTGAAGGCAAACCAATGTTTCGGGTATCTACCAGGTACCTCGCATTCGGACCTGTCTTCTGGTACTCGTACCTCCAGACATGAGAGCATGTGGTGGTGTCCCGCGCAGACATGCCAGACAGATGCTGAGGACTTGGAGACCTGGATTACAGGTACGTACTCAAAGCCTCCCGTTCGGCTCTGGCCTTTGTTCGCTCGCAACCCATGCAGGCAACCCTTATCTCTCGCTACAGAGGAGCCCATAGGCCCCACACGGCGGAAGGGTGGTCACAAAGCGTGGGGAAAGCCCTGCATGCTTGACGTGCATGTAATACGCAGTACCACCCCGAGACGTTGCATATGTTGTGCATAGAATGGATGGAATGATGGAATAATGATGGGTTGATGGAGAGTGGGAGTATGGTTCTGATTCCACGATCGAACCAGCCCGGGGGCCCGGGTGCGGGGCAGCGCGAGGTGTGCCCAACCACCATCGACTCCGGTCGGACAGGTAGAAGAGTGCTGCGGATTGAAAGACAGACATCTTAAGGGGCCATACGGAATACAAGAGGTAAGGTCAGGTACCGTCGGAGTACCCCCTGCTAGCCCTGACATTCGTTATTATTTACGCGCCGCAAGCCTCCTTCCCTTGCCATTGGTTATATTATTGCGCTTTTAAGGAGTACACGTACTACGTACTCGACTCTCAGGACTGGGGAGGACATGGCGCCGTTTCGCAAAATCGGCAATTGCGTACGACAAGGAAGTAGCAACCAAAAATGCAGGCACACCGAACTCAATCAACAGCTTTAGGATCAATCTAATAATTTATTTTCTATCAGGGTGCTCTCCATGCTCCACAAGGTAACCTCCTTCAAGATACTTTCCATACGTTCAAGGTACCTCGTACAGTGTAGAAAAGCCACACAGTAAGCTTACAATACACGTTGACTCGTAGAGATAAAGATAGCGACCTGCTCGCAGGAAGAACAAAGTTGATCGGGAATAATAACAACCATCATGCGAATACCAAGGGACGGTGCCGTAATGTCAGCACATCCTCACTCAGGCTCAGGCTCAGGCGCAGGCATGCTGACCGGGGGTCAGAACGATTGAACTTACGCAACTGCTCTCCCTCCGAAGTCAGATACGGATCCTTGTCGAAGCTTGGGATTGGGTGTGGATCGGTGTGGAATTCGGAATTCGTTGCTTTTGTCTGCTGAGCTTGATCCCTTCGCTTGATCCTCTTAGCCTCCTTCTCGGCTGGCACAAGGCCGTAAAGGCGTCGTTGACGTCTGACACCCTGACACCCTGACACCCTGACGCCCTGACAGTCGTGCAGAGTGCAGCAGCAGAGGCTAAATTAAAGTGCCGAAGTGATCCGCTGCCACCGCTGCCACCGCGCCCACCGCTGCTACTCCAGGCCCCCTGACAGTGGCCACACCCCCCGGACAGCCCCCGGACAGCCCCCTCCCCCCCCGGCTTCGCCCTGCTCGCCTTGCCATTCGCACGGCAACGTTCCCGTCGCAAAAGATTAATGACCGGCTTTCTACGGAACCGTGCACCAAAAGTCATGACCAGACGCTAAAAACGCCACCTGCATGCCCCCCCTGCCTTAGACTTTATTCCTAATCGGGTAATACTTCATAAATCGAAAGAGTTTTATGTTTCAGATAGGTGAGTCAATTCAGCAGCTTTCTAAGCATACTAACATGCGTATAGGAACTGTACACCTTGACAGCAGCCTCCTCACTGTTGCTACTACTCTCACTGCTGCTGCCGCCGCCCTCACTGCCGCCGCCGGCCCCCCCCCAC
>KK106981.1:9987377-10046409 GCA_000611775.1 Umbilicaria muhlenbergii
ACGTTCCTCGCTGGCAGAGAAGGCAGAGATAAAGCTTGTTGAGGAGCTTCTGGCAGAGGATGCTCGCCCAGGGGTAGGGGGCTCAGAGTCTTGTCTGGCTTGTTCAGCATATTCAGGACTGCTTCTTCCTTGTCAGAAGTTACCATTTTGAGACGGCCAGAACAAGGAGCGTCTGCAACATATTCAGTCAATATTATCTTTGATTTCTCTGGATCGTAGCCTCTCTCTTGAGCAGTCTTCTTCAGGTGATTTACAGAACATATAGACAAGCCTGTCAAGTCTGCAACAATCTTTGTAGGGGCTCCATACTCTGCTAGGGCAAGGGCTTGAACTCTGGTCCCTGGATCATGTGATTTGACTACCATATTGCTGGATATTGAGTATTCTAACTGACTACGAAGTCTACTACTAAAGGAAGATATTCAAAGGCTCCCCTTTTCCTCACTGCCTTTTCAGGGTGAGAATCTACCCCCTGCCCTACCCCTGCCCTACTCCCTGCCATACCCCTGTATGTGGCGCATGCACGAAAAGGCGCTAGTCATGACTTTTGGTGCACGGTTCCGTACCGACCGCCTTACCTCGTACCTCTGCGAACAAGAATAATTTCCAAGTCCCAAATTTCCAATTCCCACTTCCCCATTCCCCATCCCCCATTCCCAGCACCCAGCACCCAGCACACAACGCTGCCACTCCACAACACTCCCACCCAGTTTCCTTTACCAGTACGCTCCTGACGTTTCACTTGCGCTTGCATACACAATTCTCTTCTTATCACTCACTGCTGTGCAGTGACTGGACAGCGCTCACATCACTGCGGCTGTGGTAAATTGTTTGATAGGATCCCGACTGTCCTTTCCTGACCTTGCCTGGCCTTGCTCCTCGCCGTGCCCGCTGCCAACATCCTCTTTCTCTCTGCCTTCACCACGGGCCTGTTGCATTCTTTCGTAATTCTTCCGTCACCTCTGCGTTTGCTCCCACCGCTGCCAGCACCTCGAGCCTTCTGGTCCGACCTGCACCCGACTGCATCGCAGATGCCACCGATGCATTGCTTGCCGCGCACCTCCAACTAAGCAGCTGGACAGCTCCCAGCGGTTTGGCACTCACCCCTCCGGGGCTCTCGACCCAAGATGAGGAAACGACAAACATCCTAGGCATCTGTTGTGTAACAGCCACCGGATCCCCTTCACCGACAGACTCGCGCGCCCTCAACATATTTACTCGAACGGTGTGTGTTTGGCCATGGCGGCCCCCCCCTCCACGATGACTTCGTCCACCTCCACATCGCCTACACGAGCCAATAGCGCGGCATGCAGAGCCCCGCGAGCGTCTCTATCATTTGCTCATTTATCGACTGCAGACCCAGCCATCACTTCAGTGCCTTGGACCCTTACTACTGCCTCTGCCGTCAGCACCGGTGTCCCCTCGCTGACCTCAAGTCCAACGAACAACTCTATACAATCATCACCCGAAGGGCCTCGGGGGCGCGACCTACCAATTTCACCGTCGCCGGGCCCTATACAGCTGCCAGAGTCCGCCCTAAGTTCTACGTCCCTCCCGACTGCAAGTGCCATGAGCGAGGCAATGACGCTGAACAAAGGTCCGGGCTTGATGCGGAGGATATCCCGAGGAGCTGCCAACAGACTGACGCGAAGACGCCAGTCTTCTAATCAGGTCACCAACCGTGACCATAGCTCTGGGCCGGTCATCCTGCGGCGACGGAGTGACAGTAAAAGCGAAGTGGACACGGATGCTGGCTACGCAGACCTTGGCGCCGAAGGTGACGAAGACGATGGAGCCGAGCGCTATATCACAAATTTTGGGTTGGGGCTTTTGATGGATGGCGCCGTCCACGGGAACGGGACGTCCACCCCACGGTCCACGCGAATCGAGAGGGCAAACGGTACATCTACCCCAAGGTCTACGCGAACGAAAGGGGGCATTGCGCCGATCGTTCCTTCAATCTTGCGGCAGGGTACAGTTCTTACGAAAGTGACGAAGAAGAAGAAGAAGACTCTCACATTCGTGCTTGACACCGACTCGGCAAAGGTCTTGTGGGATCCCCAGAATCCGTCAAAGAGGGTCTACATCGACGACATCGAGGAGATTCGACTCCAGAGAGATGCGAGGAACTACCGCGAAGAATTCAACATCCCTGCGGATTTAGAGAGCCGCTGGTTTACCATCATATACGCCGACCAGAATCGTGCGAAAGGGAGACCACTCAAGACCATGCATCTCGTCGCCCCAAATCAATATGTCTTCGATTTGTGGACTTCAACCCTCGAAGATCTTTCCAAGTACCGGCATGAACTCATGGCTGGGCTCGCAGGTGCTGGCCAGGATGAAAGAACTTTGAAAGGTCACTGGAGGCGGGAAATGACCAAGCTGTTCGGCGAGATCCCTCGAGCAGAGGACGCCGAGACCCTTGATTTTCAAGGAGTGGAAAGTTTGTGTCGGAGCTTGCACATCAATTGCTCCAAAAAGCTTCTGCGGGACCAGTTTGACAGAGCAGACGTCCGCTCCTCAGGGTGCCTGACCTTTCTAGAGTTCAAGGACTTCGTTCGACGGCTCAAAGAGCGCCAAGACGTCAAAGACATATACAAGGACCACCTTACTGATGGCGCACAAGACTTGGACGCTAACCACTTCCTCGCATTCCTGCAGCAATCACAAGGGGTTGACGTTGAACTGGACCGCACTTACTGGTTAAAGATATTTGCCAAGTTCGCGCGCCAATCGAAACCAAGGTTGCCTACACTGCTAGACGGAATCGATGAGACCGCGCTGCGCATGAGCTTCCAAGCTTTCTCTGCGTTCCTCTCCTCGGAGTACAACAACATCTATCCCAGAAAGATACCTGTCGTCAAGCTTGACCGACCTCTGAACGAATACTTCATTTCCAGCTCTCACAATACCTATCTTTTAGGTAGACAAGTCGCTGGCAGCTCGAGCACAGAAGCTTATATCAGAGCCCTGCAACGAGCCTGTCGATGTGTCGAGATCGACTGTTGGGATGGTCAAGATGGCCGCCCAATCGTCATGCACGGTAACACCATGACATCAAGCGTGCTGTTCTCCGATTGCATTTCAGTCATAGCGAAGTACGCCTTTGACTCCTCCGATTATCCACTGATCTTGTCTCTCGAAGTTCACTGCAGTGCCAAGCAACAGCAGGCGATGGTAGATATCATGAAGAAAGAACTAATAGAATGGCTGGTGACTGAGCCTTTCATGACCAACGTCTACACCCTACCTTCGCCGGAGGATCTCAAAAACCGAATCTTGGTGAAAGTGAAGACTGGAGAGTGCTCAGTCGAAAAAGATTCCACCACCGACGCGTCCAGTGGCCGCCGAAAGCGAAGCTTCAGCTCCCCATTCACCCGGCCTCAAGTCCTGGACAACACCACGATTCCGAATGGCCCTCCGTTGTCGAGCCCGCCATCTATGAGCCCTCCAGATTATACGTCAAATATCTGGCTCGCTGCTAGAGGCTCGGCTACAGCAACCAGCATGAGTAGCACCACGGATGACAGCGACACGGCTCAAGGGGGAGCTATTCGTGCCGCGGAAAGTCCTAAAAAAGCGAAGAGTAAGATTATAAAACCACTTGGCGATCTGGGAGTGTATACAAGGGGCCTGAAGCTACATGACTTCGCCTTACCTGAGAGTAAGACTTTTAACCACATCTTCTCCCTAGCTGAGCGTACTTTTGAAAATTTGTGTAAAGATCAAGACACAAAGGCTCAATTGGAGAAACACAATATGCATTACCTGATGCGTATCTACCCGTCTGGGTTCCGCATGAAGTCGTCGAACTTTGACCCTCTAGTCTTTTGGAGACGAGGGGTGCAGATGGTGGCTCTGAATTGGCAGACATACGACCTTGGCATGCAAATGAACGAGGCCATGTTCGCAAGCGGCTCAGACAAATGCGGCTACGTCCTGAAGCCAAAGGAGTTGCGGCAATCGCCGCAAACACAGGAATCAATGTCCGATCCAATTGGAGCGGGGAGAAACAAGATCCAGAAGAAGCTGATTCGATTTTCTGTGGATATGATATCTGCCCAGCAACTGCCGCACCCTCGCGGTTCAGGACCGGACGGGAGTCTCGACCCTTATATTGAAATTGAGATGTTTAGTGCCGAAGACAAAGCCAAGGGCGTGGCGTTCGGTGAGGGCGGTCAGAACGCATCCGCACGCAACGGAATGTCTGGCATCGGCTCTCCGCATCGAAGACGGACCACGGTCGTGCGCAACAATGGCTACAATCCAATTTTCAACGACAAGTTCAAGTTGTCGTTGGAGACCAAGTATCCGAGCTTGGTCTTTGTGAGGTGGACTGTCTGGGATTCACAGGACGGGCGCAACTACAACAACAACGCCAGCAGCGAGCCGTTGGCCACATATACAGCTAAGCTCAGTAGTCTGGAACAGGGCTACCGCCATCTACCGCTTTATGATCACAATGGTGACCAGTTTCTGTTCGCCACGCTGTTCTGCAAGATCAAGAAAGAAGACCCTGTCAACATCGAACGAGAAGACATCATCATTGAGAAAGTGGGAAGGCTTCGACAATTCGGACAAGCAGTGTTCAAGCGGACCTTATCGGTGGAGAAAAGGACGTCGAAGGAGGAGGAAGAGCGGTGAGGATTGAATGGCTATCGGTAGGCTTGGGAAAGCATGCATACTGGTGTTCTGGAGAAATGGACAAGTTGCTTTTACGGACATATACCCCCATGCGTCAGGATTGGATTTGGATTTGGGGCAACTCTCGACACCTTGAAGGTCACTCGCTGTTAACCTATTTGACGATACGTGGCATACTTTGTTCACGAGGTTTTCCTCTTCGACACATGAGGATGGGCTCAGCTGGCTGTGACTCTGCCCTAGATTGTAAGGCTCTGGCACGGAACAAGATGGGCTTTCGATTCAAGCTTAGAATACCCATTGTAGGGGCAGATAGCTGTGCTTGTCTTGCAGAGTGCCAGTGCGGTCTTGCTGCATCGACAGGCAATCAGACAATTAAATAAGATCACTCTATACGTTGAAGCTGTGCAACGATTTCGGGCTTCGTATAGTTATAGAAATGGCGGAACAGAACATTGCGCCCTTTGAGGACTGACGGTTGGAGCGCCCCCCTGCATCTCTTTCGTGAGCGCAGCGAGGATACTTGAGCGCTTTCTGGTGCGCGGCGATGATGTCGTTCATAACCCTCTCCACTTCTTTTCTGGTCTTTCCTTCTCCGGGGGTTTCCCTTGGGCCCTTTAGACCCCCAGAGCCTGATTTACAGCTCTGCATTTTCGTTGCTGTACCCGGGAGCATTCCACAATCAGCATCACCCTTCCCAAGGACCCGGTCAGTATCTACAACTTTCCGACACTCAAACCCAGGCCCAGTACTGTTCAATTCATGGTCCTTCAATGCCTGGCCAAGACTTGTAATTCTGGTCTCTCTGATACGCCCCCAACGCTGTGCTTGCCGGGCTCATGGTCGACATAGAGGAAGTCTGTAAAGTCCATCCGGGTCCGATTTTATGACTGCTGAGCCCTATTGACATACAGAAATCTCGTTCCCTAACCGTAAGTTCCGACGGAAAGCACACTCGCGCTTGACCACCCAATCAACGGCGGCAAATGCGATTTGGCTACTACAGTCGCCATGAAGCATACTATAGATAGTCCTTTTTACGGCTCGTTCTCATATACGTGCCAACGTGCCATTCGACATCCCCATTCTTGTTTTCGAGCGTCCCCCCTCTAATTTCAAACAGTCTCATTGTCATCCTCGGCCCAACCTCGGCCAATTCGACACTCTGGTAGCCTGTCTTGACGAAAACATGATGCCGTACTTCCACATTGTCTTCAATATTTTTGAATGTCACCACCCGGTTTCCTACTTTGTTGTTCCCCGTCGCCGCTTCACGGGGCGGGAATAGATGTTTCAATATCTTCACAACTCGCTGGCCCAGGCGCGAAGTGAAGCCTTCGAAAATGAGATGCGGGTAAGATTCCGAGACGGTCCCCCGGCTGCTGTTGGGGATGTCATGGCGGAGAACGACGTTGTGCAGGGAGAATGAGGCAGTGGGCCCGTGAGGGAAGTGTGAGATGGTGAGTGCTGTGGGTGTTCCACGATGCTCGTGGAGCAAAATGAGGTCCGAGAGCCCCGAGGAGTTTGCAGAGGCCACGAGGTTAGGCAGGACCAGGTTGCCCCTGTTCAAGCGGATGGAGGTTGGGAGGAGAAGGCGGATCTCCTTGGCAAACGCGGAGAGGCGGGATGAGGGATCCCGGGAGGTGGTCACAAGGACGCGGGGATCGACAATCCCGGAGAGCTGGGCGTATTCATCGTCCAGGTCGAGCTCTTCTTCCGTGGTGCGGTCGGGGCGCGATTCGTCGTATTTGTAGTCTTTGCGGAGTTCTTTGTCATTCGCGATGGAAGGGTCGAGAGGCTTTCCCGTTGCGAGAGAGGCTTTGAGCTTTGCGCGCTTTTCTGCAATTTCCGCATCGCGGAGCGTGAGGGCACGCCTTGTTGGGCTGTCAGTAGACGTCAGGAGCATGGTAGGGTCGGGCACACGAACCGGTAGAGGTAGTCACGGCGCTGCCGCGCCTGTCTTCGTATCATGTCGTTAGTAGTTCAGTATGCATTTTTGCTGTTGAATCAGAATGTACTGAACTATTCAAGGGAAGCACAAGACCCTTCAGGCTCCCCAGGCTTGCGGTGATGAAGGTGGAGTAAAAATTTTGGCGAGGTAAGGTTCGGGATCTACGTTGCGGCGCTTTGCTCATGGCTTCTGAATCGCCAACACCTTTCGCCTCCCGCTTTCCACCGCACCGCAACCGAATCTGGTACCTGTCTTTTTCCTCGACCTTTTCAAATCCTTGTGAGCAACGGTGATGAGGTCACGCGCCTTAGCACTCTCCCACTGACAAGGCACCGCGACACCCATTCGACGCTCGACAAGGCCCGCCACTCTGGAGAACGCCAACTCTCATCGAGGTAGACTCAGTGCAGCACTTACACATGAGTGGTTTTAAGTCACGGCCCTGAATCTCAGCTGACATGGAGGGTGCTTTCACACATCTGGGCAATCACCTGATTTCGGATTCTGCCTCGACTATCAATGCGGGCGACGACCTGTCAACTATCGACCCAGACGAGAGCATTCTTGATAGGGAGTATGGCAGAGGCAATCTTACTGGAGGTCCAAGGAGGCGCCGACACGATGATGAGGACGAGGTCACCGAAGCCTTCGACGACGACGATCTGGAGAGTATGGTCAGCATGGCAGTGGATGGTATCAACGGCAAGGCCGGTCTAAGAGCTGAGGAGGAGAAGGAACTGCCACCACACGCATGCGCGTGGGTCTATCCTTTGATCGTTCGAAGGACTCTCAGTCTGGCTAACAGTTGCGCAGTTATTGTGGCATCCACAACCCAAGCAGCGTTGTCAGGTGCTTGGCATGTAGCAAGTGGTTCTGCAGCGCGCGTGGCAATACCTCCTCTTCCCATATTATCAACCACCTTGTCCGTGCCCGCCACAAGGAGGTGCAACTACATCCGGGGTCATCGTTGGGGGACACGGTGCTGGAATGCTACAACTGTGGCACAAAAAATGTCTTTCTCTTGGGCTTTATCCCTGCGAAATCAGATACCGTAGTCGTTCTCCTCTGCCGTCAGCCTTGCGCTTCGATGCCTTCTTCCAAGGATATGAACTGGGACGTTTCACGGTGGCAGCCATTGATCGAAGATCGCTCTTTCCTGCCTTGGCTCGTGTCTGCGCCATCAGATCAAGAGCAATTACGTGCCCGTCATTTAAGCCCTCAAATGATTGCTAAGCTCGAAGAGATGTGGAAAGATAACGCAGCAGCCACAATCGCCGATCTCGAGAAAGGCGCCGGGGTGGACGACGAGCCTGCTCCAGTTTTGCTACGTTATGACGATGCCTACCAATACCAGAATGTTTTTGGACCACTCGTGAAGATCGAAGCCGACTATGACCGAAAGCTGAAAGAATCTCAGTCTCAAGATGGGCTGATTGTTCGCTGGGATTTTGGCCTCAACAACAAACACCTGGCTAGCTTCGTGCTACCGAAACTCGAATTAGGGGATGTCAAACTCGCTGTAGGGGACGAGATGCGCATTAAGTACACAGGAGAACTTCGCCCGCACTGGGAGGGGGTGGGATACGTGATCAAGATACCAAACAATCAGTCAGACGAAGTCACCATTGAACTACGAGCCAAGGGAGATCACAAGTCTGTGCCCACAGAATGCACCCACAACTTCAGCGCAGATTATGTGTGGAAAGCAACGTCGTTCGACCGCATGCAACTCGCCATGAAGACCTTCGCGGTGGATGAGATGAGCGTTTCTGGTTACATCTTCCATCGTTTACTAGGTCATGAGGTTGCCGCAGCGCCAATGAAGACGCAGATGCCCAAAAAGTACAGTGTACCTGGCCTTCCAGAGCTTAACGGCAGTCAGATAAACGCAGTCAAGAGTGTTCTCCAGAAACCCCTGAGCTTAATCCAAGGCCCTCCGGGCACGGGGAAAACGGTTACTTCAGCGACTATCATCTACCATCTTGCAAAGATCAATGGAGGCCAAGTCCTTGTGTGCGCTCCCTCCAATGTCGCCGTCGATCAACTCTGCGAACGTATCCATAAGACAGGCCTGAAAACCGTTCGTGTTACGGCCAAGTCGCGCGAGGATGTGGAGTCTCCAGTCGGCTTTCTCTCACTTCACGAGCAGGTCCGCATGAACGACAGCAACATCGAGCTCGTGAAGCTTAATCAGCTTAAAAGCGAACTCGGAGAACTATCAAGCCAGGACGAGAAGAAGTTTAAGCAGCTGACCCGTAACGCGGAACGTGAGATCTTGACTAATGCTGATGTTATCTGCTGTACTTGTGTGGGTGCCGGTGATCCGCGACTTGCCAAGTTCAAGTTCCGCACTGTACTCATCGACGAATCCACCCAGTCGGCGGAGCCAGAGTGCATGATACCGCTGGTGCTTGGTTGCAAACAAGTCGTGCTTGTCGGTGACCACCAGCAACTGGGTCCGGTCATTATGAACAAGAAGGCTGCAAAAGCAGGCTTGAATCAATCACTGTTCGAACGACTCGTCATTCTGGGCTGCGCGCCAATCCGGTTGAATGTCCAATATCGCATGCATCCATGTCTATCCGAGTTCCCTTCGAACATGTTCTACGAGGGGTCGTTGCAGAACGGCGTGACCATGCAACAGCGTCTCCGTCGTGACGTTGATTTCCCCTGGCCAGTAGTCGATTCGCCCATGATGTTCTGGTCCAATCTCGGCAATGAAGAGATATCAGCTTCTGGTACTTCCTATCTCAATCGCACCGAGGCCTCCAACGTCGAGAAGATCATCACTCGCTTCTTCAAGGCCGGCGTACACCCTGCCGATATCGGTATCATTACCCCATATGAAGGCCAGCGAAGCTACGTGGTTAGCTCCATGCAGACCAATGGTACCTTCAAGAAGGAGAATTACAAAGAGATCGAGGTTGCATCAGTCGATGCGTTCCAAGGACGAGAAAAAGATTTCATCGTACTCTCTTGCGTTCGCTCGAATGACCACCAGGGCATCGGCTTCCTGAGTGACCCTCGCCGTCTCAACGTAGCCCTCACTCGTGCGAAGTACGGATTGGTCATTCTTGGCAACCCGAAGGTTTTGTCGAAGCATCCTCTCTGGCATTACCTCCTCCTTCATTTCAAAGAGCGTAACTGCCTTGTCGAGGGTCCTCTCTCCAACCTGCAAATATCTTTGCTGCAATTCAGTCGCCCCAAGCAGTCTTACCGTGGCCCTCAACGGTACCAAATGGCGTATCAGCACGCTTCTAACATGGCCGGGGGAATGGCCAATGGACGCAATGGGCATCGACAGGAGTACAACGACTCGGGATCTGTTGTCGGATATATCCCAGATGATGTATCATCAGTGCACTCCTCTGCCCTGGGAGGGGTAGGAGTTCCCTCTGCTTATCCTCCCATGTTCTCTGGTTTCCAAGACGCTTGGCCTGGGCTTGCTGGAGGTCGCCGTATCAACGGACACAAGGGCCGAGTTGGTCCTGAGAGCATTGCCGGTGAGTCAGTCGCTGCCACCGAATCCGACATCAACGGAGCCAGCACCATCGACGGTAAGGGTGTCGGTCAGGGTGGAGTGAGCTTGGCCGGCCTCAGCATCAGTGATGCGAAGCAGGCCAGCCTTAGCCAGTCCGATCGGTTGAAACGCTACGTCGAATCCGGCGGCCGTAGCGGCGACTCCGGCAGTGTCTTCGGCGGAAGTTCCGCCAGCCGGTTACCTCGAGGCGTACCCGGCGACGATGATGACGCGAGGAGTGTCTCCACCGCCTTTGCCAGCCAAGTTGGGCTTGGAAACTACGATTGATTGGAAAGGCGACCATCTGCTAATCGTTCTGGTCACGATGACAGGATGCGATCACTATAGGTTGACCTGAAAGGGCCTGGCAGGCGCCTGCACCACCAAGGGTACCGACGGCGTTGCACGCTACGGACCGCTCGAGCAGTCAAGGTGTCAAACGTCTAGGGCTCGGAAGGGATGCCAGAGGGCAGGACGCAACCATTGCTTGTGAGGGAGGAGAGGAAGCGAGTAGAGGGGGAGATGGGGAATTTTGTGTTCGTTCGGAGTGCTTCGTGCGACCGACGCTGCTGCGTGTGGCGGGCGTTGGCCCGCTCTCATGACCATCGTGCGCAAGACCGGTCATCGAGCTGATTAACTGTCCCTTGTGTTCGATGCGTTGTTACCAGCTTGCGCTTGCTAGCATCACGATCATTTACAGCGCTGGAATTTCGTCTGATTTCTGCTGTTCAGCAGTCACACTCTTTCCACGGCTCGGTCGGTAGGATAGCATACTTAGCACCACGGTACCTTCTCAAGCTCGTGCGCACGTTGAGGCACGATAACAATGCGGAAGAAAGATGCGGCATCGTACCGACTGGTGACGATGGTGATGTAGCCCTCAGGTAGTTGATACTCGTCTGCTCTGCACGCTGCTTACGATACATTCGCATCGTCGTAGTCCATTACGCATTCGTTCGGTCCAGAGCGCTCGGTGACTTGGATGTTGTAGAGCACGTCGACCATCGCCGGCACTTGACCATGTGACGAGGGAACCGATTGAGTGATTGATGCATAGGTGCGTCGAACATCTACATGGCCCTGTACATTTGCATGGGAGAAGGGGTCCACGGCCCCTCCCCTTTTGTGCATGGCATCACCTTAAATTGTGCATGCCGTCAGTGTCATTCGTGCCTTGGTAGTGCCCGCATTAGCGCCGCATGAATGAAGGCGCCCTTCCGCTCCACTGCAAGCACTTGGATCCGTCCGACCCTTTCGGCAATCAACCTGCGACGATGTGGCAGCCATGACCGCCGAGCCCTTTCGTGGGCCCTCCCCTGACTGATGCCGCGCCGTTGTCGCTACAGCTGCTGCTACCGTTGCTTCTACTGCCATTGCTACTGCCATTGCTGCTGCCATTGCTGCTGCTAGTACTACTGCTGTTGATATTACTACTGCTGCTGCTAATGTGGCTGCTACTGCTATGCAACCGCTGCATACCTTAGGCGCGCGGTACCTGGCTGGTAGACGGCGGAGCGCTCAAGAAAGGCTAGACTCTCAACTCTCTTGCGATCACCTTAAAGGGAGATAGAGCGATCATTGTTTTACCGGAGGGGCTGACCGGCGTAGACCTCGCCCTTTGTACAAGATGTTAGTAGTACCAATCATCAGAGTTCTTCCCCGCAGCAGGACCCACTGGGCCCTCGGCTGGGCGAGCAGCAAGTGTGGCCACAGGTCACAAGAGTGACATCCGGAGCACAGCTTGGTAGCGTTCAACTGGGCAGATACAACTCGCGTATGCCCTACCGATGCGCCATTGTTGATGTGTAGCATGGCACGTCTTCGGCCGAATGTTGTCTCCGTTACAGAAAACTCCCACCACGATTAGGATTTCGGAGAGCCTCTTCGAGCCTCAGAAATGGAACAAATCAGAAAGCCACTTTCGTACATGTATCTGACGGCGAAGAAGCCACACCGGCAGATCGACCTGGTGATGGCCAATCCATTCGCTGTGGATCGCCGGCGGTCGATCTATCACGATAAAGAGGAGATCGATGACGCTGAATTGGGCCAGACGTCGTCGGGCCCGGCGTCACGCCCGTGCAGAAAGCCGGGAGAGGTTAAGGAAGGGGTTGGCTCAGGGGCCGTCCACAAGCGAGATTACGGCGGATGTTCCATGTGCGCCGCTCAAGGGTCCTTGCATGTGCCTCGCGCCGGACCCATGTGAGAGTCAAGGAACACCAAGCCTTTGATGAGGATCAGCATTGTTTAGATTATTGAGATTATTTAGATAAGCCAGCGAATGGCCGTAACCTGCAATAGGCATGGCGCGTTTGCAACGCAAGACGTCCGTTGTAATTTGACTGCCGCACTCTGCCCTGGACCCTCTGGCCCTCTCCTTTTGCGCAGAACAGCGCTCGGCCAGTTATGCGAGTCTTAGTTGTACCATTTGATCCTTCTGCAACGAACCTTCTGCAAAAGCTCAATCACAGGGTCAAGCTGATTGAAGGGGGTGAAGTAAGTGAGCAGCCGCAATTCGGTCTCGGCACGGAGGAGATTGGGGAAACGGAGATTGGCGAGTGTGCTTGATTGAAACAGCCGGAACAGGCAAAGCAGCTGTTACATTGCAGCGGCACCTCTCTATTCCAAACTTCTACGATATGAATGAGGCAAGGTGGTCGGTAATGGTGAAGCGAGGTGAGGTGAGGTGAGGTATGGCACAATCTTGGCTGGCGTTAAAGTTGCAAGAGCCAGATCAACCGCGTCGGGCTGTCCCAATGAGAATGCAGACGAGAACGACCGGCTTGTTTCAACATCCTGAGAGTTTTGACTGGACTCGGTAAGGTGGCGGTACGTAAGCCATGGCAGAGAGAGACGAAGGATGAGTGGACGAGGGACAAGGGGGGAGGGGCTGAAGCGCTTTTCCGTCATGGAAAAACGCCTTCGCTGCTTCACACCTCGCCCTCATCTCACTTGGACCCCGTCTGACATATTGACATGATGATCTAGCACAGATGACCGACATTTGATGCGGGAATGAGACCGAGGACGAAGACAATGACATGAGAATGAGAAATGTGCCGGGCTTGAAGGCGCTCAACGGAGGTGTTTCGCTGCTCTGGCCTCGGACCTGTGGAGTACTTGAATTGGCACCGTCCCTGTTGGAAATCCATCATGCCATGTCCTTGTCTTTGCCACTTGCCCCTGTCCCGTCCTTGTCCCTGAACAGCTAAGGTACCTACCTTACCTAATCTCCCCCCTTCGCGCTAGATCCTCCCTTCAGCTTCACGGTCCATTTAGACTCTGGCCTTGGGAGGACGGGAAAACGCCATCACCAATCAAACTAGTCTCAATTTGAACTGCCGCAGACTTGCATCTACTTAATATTCTTCACTCCCGTCACTCTCTCATCTCTTCCTCACTCACTCACTCGCTGTTGCCTCATCATCAAACATCTTCCCCTCCAATTTCACTGTCCTTTCTGCGCGGCATAGAGTCTGAGACTCTGACGCACCACGATCATTATTGTCGCTCATTCAACCTCTTCAGCTGCTCCACCCACGTTCTTTACACCCTTACTCAAAGCACCACTGCCTGCTCCGTCTTACCATTCGACACTCTAGATTTGACATCTAGTCTCCTTTCTCCTCCTGCACCAAACTGTTACTTTCAATCAAATACTTACAACAAATACTTGAACGCGTACGCGCAACATGCATATCAACAAGGTCAACACAGTCGCCCTCGGGCTTCTGTCGACCTTTGCTGCTCCTGCGGCTGCATTCTGGCGCTTGCCGTGCAAGACTCCCATCGTCGTTGAGCGTGCGGATCCAGTCGTCAGCCCCGGAAAGCCGTCTGGTCACGTCCACACCATCATGGGAGGTAACGGATTCGGCTTCACCATGGATTACGCCTCCACTCAATCATCAACCTGTTCTTCGTGCACTGTCATTGGCGACAAGTCCAACTACTGGGTACCAACTCTGTATTATCATGCTCAGAATGGTAGTTTCATTTCCGTCGGTCAGAGCGGTGGTGCTACAGTTTACTATGAGTTTGTGTACCGGCCGCAATCTGCTTCAGGATCTGATACTGACGGTTTTCTAGGCAGCGTGCGACTTACCCGGGCAAGACTCTGCAGGCATTCCCAGAAGGCTTTCGTATGGTAGCCGGCAACCCTGAGCTGCGCAACTTCACCGCCACAGAGCAACAAGAGGCTGTGTTGTATGCTTGCTTGAACTACAACGGTCCCGCTACTCCTCAGACGAACGGATTCCCCACTGTCAACTGTCCAGACGGCCTTCGTAGTCAAGTCTACTTCCCTTCGTGCTGGGATGGCGTCAACCTCGATTCTGCCGACCACAAGTCACACATGGCTTACCCAGTTGACGGCTTCGATCACGGAACTTGTCCCGACTCGCACCCGCAACCTCTCATTTCCCTCTTCTATGAGATCATCTGGAATACCCCTGATTTCGCCAACGACTGGTACGGTAGCGAACAGCCATTTGTGTGGTCCATGGGAGACCCGACTGGCTATGGGTTTCACGGTGACTTTGTGAGTGAGGCTCATCATATCTCCTATGAATCAAGGCTGACTTGGAACGTACAGGTTAATGGCTGGGACGTGAACTTGCTTCAACAGGCGGTTACTCAATGTACTTCCGATAGCGGAAAAGTCGAGGATTGTCCGGTTTTCAAACTCACCCCTGACTCACAAGCCGAGGGTTGCATGATCGGATCTCAGGTCGACGAGCAGACTCAAGGCGTGCTCAGCGAGCTGCCTGGATGTAATCCAGTTACGACCGGACCTGGCCAGGCAACATCGGGTGACGTCTGCAATGCCACGACCACTTTGAGCGCGGCCACGTCTTTCTTCAAAGATCTGACTTCATCGAAGCATTGGTACTACGTCGGCTGTGGCTCGGACGGCATCGGCAGCCGCACTCTCACTGGCCCTAGCCAGACTCTAGACAACATGACCGTGGAGATCTGTGTGGATTTCTGCAGCAGCCAGGGTTATAGTATCGCTGGAACAGAGTATGTCAACCAATGCTACTGCGGGAACTCCATTCCATCGGCTGCTGCTCCCGTCGCGGGTCTAGTCGGCGCCTGTACAGACAAGTGCGCAGGCGACGATACTGAATATTGTGGTGGTTATGGGGCCATATCCTTGTACGAGAAATGTGGCAGCACCTGCCAGAATGCTGGGGTTGGCAGTCCGAGTGGTAGCGCCGCAACTTCTGGAAGTACCTCAGCCGGTGCTTCTTCAGCTGCCGTGGCTCCAGCTAGCAGCAGTGGCGGTAGCTCCTCAGTAGGTGTAGCTGCTCCGGCAGCATCATCCACAAGCAATGACGTTGTTACCAGCAGCAACAAGCAAGTCGCCGCTTCTACCACCGACGCCGCGGCGCCGATCTCGACCGCTGCGTCTCCCTCTACGAGCGCATCAGCTGTCACCACCACCTCTAGTGCACCCTCCAATCTTAATCTCCCGGTCGGTTGGAAAGCCTATGGCTGCTATTCTGACAACCTCAACCCTCGTTCCCTCGATTTCAACGGCTGGTGGGGAGAGCCTGTCACCAGCTCTGGCTGCGCCAACTTCTGCAACGCTAATGGTTATAGCATCGCCGGAACCGAAAACTCGGGGCAGTGCTTCTGCGGCCATGAGCTTGTGCAGAGCACCCAGCAGGATTCATCTGCGTGCAACATGCCGTGCAAGGGTGACCAGAATCAGATTTGCGGGGGTAGTGCGACGCTCAGTGTTTTCTCGTCGAGTCAGCCTTCCACGAGGAGGGCGAGGAGGGCTCATAAGCATCGTCGCGGCGCGGCTCATCATTTGGAAGTTATGTCTTAGATGTGATCTAAGAGCGTGGTGTCCGAGCTTGAAGCTGTGCCGGATTTTGAGACGGCGATCTTCACTTCTCCATGGTCCGACGATGGGCCAATTCACATTCATCACGTTCGTTTGAGACGAAGATTTTCTACATTGCAACCGCTTGCATAGCTGCGTGCGACACGATAGTATGCTGGACAGATGATGGATATGACAAAGCGTTTTGTAGAGACTCATAAAATTCTGTATCCTACGCTCCATACTGTGATCCCTGCTGTGAAACCCTGTTGTCGTGTAGGTCGTCAATGCATCCTGGAATGAGCTAACCAGTCTTTTACAATACTCTCCGGAATATCCAACGTTTCCTGATAACGTCTTCCATGGGAATAAACGCCCGCGACAAGGATGCTTCCATTACGCCTTATGCCCCATTTCTCGTGCCTATCTCTGTCCATGGGCCCAGGGGCGAGACTATCATAGGCTGATGATATAGCCCTTCCCTTCCCTCTCCCCCTTTCTTCTCACGGGAACCCCCTTGCATGCCTAGCGGATCGTCGTGGGATCGACGACGCACACGACGACCAGGCTGGTGATGATCAACGCGGCGGCCACGGCGGACACGAGGGCGACACTGCCCCGGCTGGCTGGGAACTTGCCGCGGATGATCCAGAACTACGGCGGAAAAGAGCCGAGGGTTAGCGGCCATGCGATCGGAGAAGAAGACAAAATGATGAGCAACGAGTCCGTCCTGGACGTTCTCGATCAGCAGCGCCCGGCGGAACGTACCTGACTTTCGAAATACCTCCGGCCGCCGACGAGGAGCACGAGGATGGAAATGCCCAAGAAGGTGGCGCCCAATGGTTTGCCCAGCTGCTTCATCGGGTGGCCCGGCGCCGGCTGCTTCGCGCCGCCCGGGTTGATGGACGTGTTGAGCCGGAACAGTTGCGTCACGGCGATGCCGATGGAGGCGAAGGCGAGGGAGGTGCGCAGCCAGGCGAGGAAGGTGCGTTCTACGGCGGGCGGGGGAGGGTTAGGAAGGTACTGGTGGGGGAGTGGGGGAGAAGGGGTGGGGATTGGGAGTGGGGAGAAAGGGTGGGGATTGGGAGTGGGCAGGATATATAGGTGGATGGATGGGCGGATGGGATCGTAGATCACATACCCAGAGCGAGATGATCTCTCGCCACGCTGCCCTTGTTGTCGAGTTCGACACTGCCATATTTCTCCGCCATGCTCTTCCACCACTTTCTCTTCGCGTTGCCCGGCCCGGCATCCGCCTCATCGCGCTCTGCGGGGGCGGACTGCGGGTTCCGCTGCCGCTGGCGGGAGCTGCTGGCGGCGTGGGATGCCTTCCGTTGCCGTGCATCTTCGCTCGTGTTGGTGTCCGCCTCCCGTGCCTGCCGCATGGGTGATGGTGGTGTCGTGCTGTAGTCTTTGGCGCTCCCTCGTTCCCGGCTTACTATCGGCGTGACCTCGTCGGGCGAGGAGTCCGATGTGCGCCCGTTTGGGGATGGCGATTCGGCCGCCCTCCACGGCCGGGGCATGGACGTCCCGGGCGAAGACGGGGCGGGAAACTGCACGCTGCGCGGTCGGGTGACACCTTCTTCCGCGGCTCTTTTCGCCGAGGACCACGGGTCGGTCAGAGTGACTTCCGAACTGGACGACTCACGGGTTGGAGGCATCGGTGGGAGTGGAAGGAGCTTCAGAGAGAGGGCGGATGGAGAGGGACCCGGCGACATGGTGCACGATACCCGACGTTCCTCAAGTATAGCCTGCGCTTGCGCGATCCGGACAGCAGAGGTGGTGTGGTGGAGATCGACCCTGCAGCATCACGCATGTGGCAGGAGGAGTGTAATGATGAGCGCTATGCGGGGCTCGCCCGGGCATGGCGGTGATGTTATACTTGGCGGGTATGGTGCGATGCTGGAATCGCGTACTTGATATAGGCTCTAAGCAAGTCCCGGATCCTCTTGTAGAGCCGCTTGACGATCGGGATTCGGGGTCCAAGCAACGCCAAGCATGGCAAGCCTGGAGTGCCCTGGAGTTTTGGCTGTTGCGGGGACCCGAAAGCCTATGGTCCTTTCGGATATAGGTGACGGGAGCAATGGCGACTCATCTACGGCTTCAAGGCTTCTCACCTTCGTCACTTCCTGCGAAGGCGGGCCTACACTTTCACTACAGTAAATAGTCCCTCTGACGAACGTGACAGTATCGCACTCGGTCTTATAACGAGCCAGTTGAATCCCGACCGACCTTTGCATGTAGAAGAATGCAGTACGGGCTTCTATGGCGTTGTCACTGATTGGCTGAAGATAATGTAGGCGATATTTAACCATACAAAGCTGCCTGTGTCCAGTGACTCCGCACTGAAAGGGGCAAGGGTCTTTTGACAAATCGCTGTGTGGACTGTATTATGTCTTGTGGTGTGATTTCACCCGGCGAAAGATGAGCAAGCTGTGTCGTGTGGAGCTCGCTCAAGGCTACGGAAGGACGTATTGCCCGTTTTCTTCGATTTAAGACATCGTCAGCTCGCGTGGCTACTCGGAGTGCAGCAGTGATGATTCATCGCAGTCTCGCCAGTCATCCAGGCCGTTCAACTAACTGGACCGGGTTGTCGATTTGTGTCTATGCTTTTGCACCCACCATATCCTACTCCGGAACAAACCCCCGATTTTGATTTGGAGGCCTCATTCTTCTGTTTCTGACCCATACTCCCGCCCGTGCAAAACTCCCTCCCCACCTTTCCTGCCGCCAGCTTTCCTACCCCAGATCTCTCCCGCCCACCCCATCAATTGATAGCACCATCCGCCGCCTACCAGCACCCCACTGACTACATTCACCACCCTTACCACCAACGCCAAAAGGCTCCCTCGCTCTTCGCTGATCGTCAACAGTATGGGCTCGATGTCGAACTTGAAGAAGATGCCGGGGATTTGCTGCTCGCCGACCAAGTGGGATTGCGAAGTCACCGCGTACTGATTTGTGAAAATGGTGTCGGAGGAGGCGAGGTCGGGAGAGGTGCCGGGGCTGCGCGTATAGATAGTCGGTACCACAGAAAGGTAGTATTGGTATTTGAAGAAGTGTGAGGGCGTCGTGGCGAGAGTTCGGTCGAGGGGGTTGAGAAGGGTGGGATAGAAGGGCCCGAAGGAGAGCTCGTTGATGATGTGAGAGAAATTGAAAGCTGGAAAGGCAGGCCATGGTGTCAGCATAGATCTTCGAGCCTTTTAGGCTGTTTCAAAGATGTTGGAGGCAACTCTGGCTTGGTTCGACTGTGTCAAGAAGCAGGCATGTTACAAGCTGTTTTGTGGAAGAACGTCGAACGGTAAGGACGAGAAAAGGACCAGAACATACCGCTATGATCCAAATGCTCTCCAAACTCCATGTACCCATGCCCCCTTGCCGTGATATGGAAGTCGCCTTGCACTTTGTTGCCCTCCAGACTCCCGAAAACCCGACAAGAATCTCTGACAGCGCCCCTCAGCTTCGGCGTCTTCGGAAACTTCCTCTTTCCACCTCTCCCTCCCACTTCCCCTAGAACATGTCCCACATGCGTATCCTCTTCCCTTTGGCTCTCCATGGCTCCACTATCCAACGCGTGTACTCGCTGTCCGCCCTTGCCGTCAGCCCATTGGCCCCAGTTTGTCGGCTCCCGGTTTAGTAGATCACCGGCTAATATCCTGTCTCCGGAGGCGTCTTGCACGTTGATGTGGATGTCTGAACATTGCATCGGCATGACAATGTCAAGGTTGATTTGCAAGGTGTGGGAGACGCCCTTTTCAACGCTGAAGTGCTGGTTTTCATGGCCGCGGTACCACTGGAGGAACTCGGAGACCGAGAGGATGGTGGAGATTAGGATGAGGGCGAGAGTAGTGTAGCCACCTGTCGAGCTGCGACGGGTATAGGTCGGTTTGGTCTTTGCTGTACGGACGAACGAGAGGGTCAGTCGGTGGAGGGAAACAAGAGACTGGCTTCGAACGGGTCCGCATCACAAAATCTGGGTACAAGTGATGCAGAGTGCTTTTCCTAGCTGCATCTAGATCTTATGGTGAGAGTCAAGCACGACTTACGGAAGGCATCAAATGTCCTCAGGCCTTCGGTGAAGCCCCCTTTCTCCCCAAAGGCTGACTCGTCCAAGCCATGATCTGCGAAGCCGTTCATAAGGAGCGTGGAGGCACCATCTGACAGTGGCACTCTAAAAGGAGGAAAGCGACGACTATGCTATGTTGTCGAAGATGCCTCCTCCATGAGAGATGCAGCGCGCGATCGCGAAGATGCCAGCTATGCGAACCGCCGGCGGCTCAGCCTTATCGAGCGGCAGCGGGCAGCGTACTAGCGCTTTCTTCAAGAAAACCATTTAAGATCCTCCAAGTTCTCCTGTGCACGGGGAGACGGGATGCTACTATCTATTTAAGTGTCCTTGCTCAAACTCCTAACAACTGGGGAAAGAGGTGTTTCACAAGTCTAAGATGCCACAGTGCGGCATCCAGCAGTTTATGTGTATATTGGTTTTGAAAAATCATTCTAGAGACAAATATGTACAAAGGCCAGCAGCTGCTGATTCGAACATTGAACAGTAATGGTACCGTCAATCACATCGCACATGGCGAGCCCAGTTGATGTTCGAGAAGCAGCGGCAGCAACAGTGAAATGAGTATACAAGGTGACTAGATGGGTTGACCGAGGGCTAGTCAGGCCGGCTCAGCGGCGCAAGGAAACCCAAGCACCACGAGATCGAGCGAAAGATCATATGCGATACCCATTCCAGCGGTCCCTGACACGCAGAAGTAGACCCATAATTGCACGCCAGCTGCACCGTACTGCTCCGTCCCTATCATGTGTTCTAAGGCAAAATGGTTGGACTTCCGCGCCTGCGTACCGTCGGTTGCGATCACAATCATCAAGTCGAAAAAGGAGAGGTAAAACACCAGGAGATGTAAGAAGGGTAAAGGTGTATATTGCGTCCCTCTAACAGAGTAGAGCCTGTGCGTGGCGTAGACCGGACAAGAGCCAATGGACGCCGCATCGCCGCTAGGTAGTGGCGCAGATTGTACAGAGGGTTTCTGTTGTCACCGATGCCGATTCTTATGTAATCCCAGAAACCCACCATGCGAGGGAGGTAATATGGACCGAGAAGAGAAAGGAAGGAACTGGCGGATGCAATGCTACTGACAGATGCGAAGGAAATCATGTCGTAAATAATCAAGTCTAGCTTCGCTTCCTACTCTGAGAGGGCGTAAGTAGCAGTCCCGGACAAGACTTGGACCTACATATCTTTGTTAGTTACGAACGAGGAAGAATTCGCGACGTCAACACTTACTGTGCAGCCCATTTGGTTGCATGAGCTGTAGTCCGCACCACTACAGTATTGACCGTTTTGTAGCCTGCATTTACCGCTCAAATTGTCGCCCATGATTTCAACGGTGTAGTCAAGCGGTGTGTAAGAGCTTGGGTTATTTTGGGCGGTCGAGGCAATTGAGAGCCACGTCTTACCAGAGGCATCCATGCCAACTCCGAGGTAGGAAGGCGCCCAGTTGCCCATGCCCGAGCCATCAGTGCCCCAAGTGCATGCATCTGCCTCTGCCACACCCTTGTTGTTGATGTAATATTGAGCGCTTGTAGGCTTTCCTTGCCAATGGTAATAAGTGCTAGCATCGGGGACAGTCAATGGGTGAGTGTTGCCACCTTGTGTATTCAAGGGAACGGTCTCGGATTCGGTGCCGGGGTAGTCAGTACGGCAAATAGCGGCATTGTTGCTAAGCGAGTTCTTCACGTTGACGTTGCCGACGCCCTCGATGCAAAGATATTTCGACAAGCCAGGGTTAGTCAGGCGAAGCTTACCACCTGAGCAAGACAGACCTCCCACGGATTGACCTGTAGAACCTTGGGTGCTCGGCCACTGGGACTTCTGGTAACCTGGAGGGCATGCGTAGGAGCACATGGCCCCCTCCTTACAGCTTCCGCCTGAAACTTCAGTTGACATTTCCACGACTTGGTCGCCCTGGATCACAACATTCTGGACACCAGACCAGCCACCAATGTTGAGCCACGGGATCTCGATGGCCCCATAGGCCGAGGGAAACTCGGAGCAGTCAAGCTCGCCATCAGGGAACTCTGTGTCGAGGCCCTGACCTCCAGGAGTAGCGCTTGAGCTCGAATAGCTGTACGCCGAGGACACTGCTGCAGAGGTCGCGGGAGACGAGGTCGACGATGCGGCTGCAGACGAGGGGGCTGCATACGAGGACGTGAGAGTTGTCGCGACATCCTGGGCTGAAGAAGTGGAAGGTCTCTTTTGGTAGAGTTGTGCACCTACGCCAGTTGCAGTTGAAGTAGCTGTCGAAACGAAAGCCGTCGAAGTAGATGCTGCCGAAGGGAATGCTGTCGAAACGGGCGTTGCAGCGGCAGAGGATGCGCAGTCGAGATCGGCTCCTTGACCGTTTGCCCATTGCAATGTGCCATTGGCAATACCGCCGCACACATCAGCCTGGGAGATTGTTTGGCCGTTCAGCTCGTATGCAACGACGGTCGGACCTGGAACGCTGACGACTTCCGTCTCCGCAGGAGAGCGCTTGTCTGCATGGCGGTGATGATGTCTGTGCGGCTGCGCTGCGACGATGGATCCAGCCGTCGCGAGCGTCAGCGCAATGTTGGTAGAGAATTTCATTCTGTCGTAATCGGTCGCAATGCGAAATCGATAAGGATTGGAGTGAAGTCTATCGAAGACTTCTTTGGATTGCCGTGGGTCGCGTGCTTGACGTTGCGTTCAATTGATATTGTGCTGTGATAGCTGGTTGATTGTGCAGTGAGAGCTCGAAGGTCCTGAAGGTAAGACAGCCAGTGTCAGTATGCGCTCTCTGCTGTGCGACGGTGAAGAAATGGGCGGAAGTGCCAATAGCGATAGCCAGTATCGCGGTGTGTAATAGTGCAGGATCTATGACCAATTGTCGCGGAGCAGAACAGACATACACTGAGGGACTATGGTTGTAGCAAGGTAGGACGGTGCGTTCTGTACAGTGACTTGATGCGACAGGTGAACTGCTGGTTGTGTTGTGAAAGCTAAGCTGCTGATTGTAGGAGGTGTTTTCAAATGAATGTGGGAGGAAGTGCAACTTCCTGGACGGCTGGGGAAAGACTGCGAGAGCAGCGTGAAGGCCCTCAGGGTGAAGCAGCAATGAAAGTGAATGTGTGGATGAAGGATGGAGGGAGGCAGATGAGAGAAACGGGAAAGGAAAAGGAAAAGGAAAAGGAAAACACGGCACGCTGGGGAATGGCGAATGGAATGAGGGAAATTGGGGGCAGTTTGCGCGGCTGGCTGGGCGCTAGCAGGGGTGCAGGGGTGAGCGGACATTGGATGTGGGTTCGGTGAGCCAATGAGAGCACCCGCGCGGAAACTCTCTTCCACGCTCGGCGCTGATCTCATCAAAAGAAGACGACGATCATTCTCGCGCTTCATTATTCTCGCACACGACATGAAAGAACGTTCCAATCTGGCACAATGGAGGGGAAACGACAAGGCAGAAAGAAGTCGAGGAAGCACAAGAAGACTAAGTGAAAGCCTTGAAACAGATGGATGACAAGACCAACATACCCAGTTTGTTCTCACGACCAGTGCTTTGTTTGAAGATTGTCGCGGACTCTTGTCGCAGACAAGAAGCAGCTGGGTGAAGGCGAGTTTTGTTGTTTCGTCAAAGGGACAGTGCTAGCCTGTGCAACCGGGTGATGGTATGAAAGAGAGTGAATTTGGTGACAATGAATGGTTCAACGGTGCGATGCGAATCACTAAAGGAGCGTGGTGGAGACTGAAGACGAGGTCGAATCAAGGTGCGAAAGTGGGCAGAGCCAGGGCTTTTCTATCCCAGCGGTTCAGCATGCTCGGATGCAGCGCAAAGTCTATGGAGCACCATCCTACCCATCCTTTTGCGCCCAACTTCATCCCTTCCCCACCACCCACCTCATCCTTCGCTCTGCGTGCTGCGGCACTGCCAATGAGAGGCCACCGTGCTGAAATCCTTTTCCACCTCGGACCCCATTTTTTTGTTTTTTGTCTTTTGAATTTTTTGGTTGTGGCCGAGGGGGTCAGGCCGTCTCTTTGACCACAAGCCACGCAATTGCCTGCGCCTGTTCAGTGTGCAAGCTCTCGTTCCTGTGGCCCTGTCCGAATTCGAACGAAAGCCAAAAGGTCGATAGTTCGAAAAGCAAAAAGACAAATGGCAAGGATTGGACGGCCCGGGCTGCTGACCGTAGCCTCTTACCCCTGACTGGGCCGCTTTGTGCACCAATGAGATCCACATCCGACCCGGAATCTGGCCTCGTACCTGCACAAAAGCCGTGCCACCGTGGCCCACGGAGCGCGATGCAAGGGCGTACCTGACAAGGTCATGGGCCCTCGGCTCCGTAAGGTAGCGCACCAATTTCTGACGGATGGAGGCATGGATGATGCTGAATAAAATGGCATAAAAGCACAAAACATCATCCCGTGTTTTTGCACATTGCACATTTTTCCACCGTGCAGCAGCCACCTACGTTCACGTGCATCGTGGGGGATTATGTCATACGGATAGGATCAGTGTTGGATTGGGGAGCATGAGAGCGTCTCATGACCTGATTGGCCTTCCTGCTCGACTCCAGAGACGCAGCGTCAAACAGGTAAATTGAAAATCAGAGTAACCACCAGAATCCAGACCACCAAACGTGCCAAGGGCATTGCCTCCTGTGATGATGGTGTGGACAAACCTGTGTCGAAGAGATTACTCGTAGCCTTGATTTGATTTTGTTTCGAAAAGTCAGAAGAGTCGCCCAGAAGGAAACTTGGGTCCTACGCGGCGCACAATTGTTACCACACTGAAACTGGAGTCGTAATCGAAGCACGCATCTCCCAAACTTCCCAAACGTTGTGCCTCACGGAGTCCCCCGACTAGGCTCAAATATACGTTGGGCTGAAGAACCTAGCCAACCGGTCGAGACAGCGCGAGATGGAGAGATGGCCTAGATGGACCGAGGTCGGCCTATGATCTGACGTACACCCTCTCTCGGGACCTCCTCCGGGCTGGTGGGCAATGAAAACGAGGAGGACAGGCTGCCAGCGCATCAAGCAGGTGCGGCATACGCCGTGTGGGGGCATATATGAGCCAGCATCCAACAGCAAGCCTTCCGCCAGTGCGACTCGTCAAAGCTGCAGAATGCAGTCGGATGACGGGCTTGTCTGCTGGCACTGACGGTGGGATGGGCTTGTGTGAAGGGTGAAGTTGCATGCAAGGATAAGGTAGTCCCTCAGTCGGAGTCCAGCGGCAAGGCTTATCGATAGATCGACCCGACAGGGCTACCCGTCCCAAGCGATAGCCTGCCGTGCGCAAGGTCCCGTCCGAATAAGAAAAAATGGCGCATCCATCTGGCAGGCAAGGTAGGATGGGGAAGGTGTATGGAAAAGGCTTTGAAAACGTGCCGAGTAATTATGCAGCGAATCGGACGAATGGGATGGTGGAGGTCAAATTAACGGTATCAATCCTTTGCGGGAACTTCCACGCCTGAAAGAAATGCCTGCAAGTCCAAGAAAAGAGATGTGTTCTGCATTCACTACGGTGTGGAGACACCAACAAGGAAAAATCCTAACAATGCGCCAAGGTGGCGAGGGTGGGGTAGAGAGTGCTGGGAATACGAGTGGGGAGGTAGTACCTCGTAAGTCGCACCCACGGTCGACGATAAGAGAAAGTTGGCCTTGCAAGGCCCTGTGTGCAGACATGCCATGAACCAAGCTGTCACGGCGGCAGCTTGACCGGGACCTGACAGTCGGAACTTCACGACCTTCTCACCGTTCTGGCGGTGAACAGATCCTTGGTTCATGCTGGCCTGCGTCGTGCGTTGTCCCCATGCTGCGCCGGCCATCCTGGGGAGAGTTGGGGGCGTGGGAGAGCTGTGGGGGGGAGGATCCCAACGGGGTCGTTGAACCATCACCGGAGAGGTGTCGACATCAGCATACATGTACACTACTCGTCCTCCGTTGCGAGATTGGGTTCGAAAGATATCGGTGGGTACACGTAATCGACTGGTTGTGCTTGCCACCCTGAAAGGCTGGGGTAGGCCCTGCTGGGGAACGAGAACTGTACGTGGTCAGAAATCAAATCCATGCGCAGCACATTGCAAGGGCTACTCGAAGGGACAGTGGCTCCGTGCCATTGTCACACAATACCTTGGTAGGTGTATCGGATGTCCATCACGTATAGAGTCAGACGTGCCTCACCGACTTTCTATCCAGACTTTGCATTGGGTTGTTGGCCAACTCTGAAGAAAAACCAGGCTCCGACAACCAAAGGTCTTTTGACTGTGGTAGGAAGTGGCGATATTCAACATCGAAAGAAGGGAATAAGAGTGCAGCCGAGTCTCTTCGAAGGTAACAATACCAAGGTACAGGCTATCTTCCGTTCATGATTCTCTCTCAGGGCTATGGAAGCCTACGGGGACCTCCGAATCCTCTCTTCTCCGACACCATAGGACCGACTTCGGCCGACACCGCAGAAGGCAGAAGTTTGCATTGCCACGGTTTCGAACCAGTGGACTTGGCGTGTTGCGCCCAGAGGGCTTTTACCTGCGTACATCTCCGGTGTTGAGGACGACATGGCCGTCCCGTAATTCTAGCTGCCTAATCATCCACACGCAAGCCGCTACCGTCTTATAGTAGTATACGAATTAGGCTAGCATGATCTGGTGCACAAACTGAAAGTTATCAAGAGTCATATTGTCCATTGATGGAACATCGTCACGCGTCCAGGGGAGGATGCTGCAATTGGAAGGAGCATGTCCGACTGTGACATCAGAGAATCTATCTGACAATCTAGCAGGGGCTGGAAAGTGGTTGGATTCTTGATATTCCTGCTACAAATAATACCAGTTGCCAATAACCCAACACAAAAGCAAAACTCATCTCGACGCCTTTTAAGGTGGCGAATGTGTGTGGTATCATCTAATTCAAAGCGGGTGACATTTCCACCTCAGAGTAGAACAATAAAATCAAGTACAGTATGCTCGCATGCTGTTGAACCCCGTACCAGTGGTTTAAGGATGTGCAAGAAACGAACGTAATGTGGTCCAGCTCGTGATGGGAAGTGTCAGGTGTCAACTTCGCCCAGAGGTCCTGCCAATATAACCATAATATGGTACAGAGAAGAGACTGAAAGGTAGACTCTAGAAGGGACCTATGCAGAAGGAAAAGAATGTGTGCAGAGAGCGCCCAGCAATACCTCCTGCTTCCCATCTGTCGTTAGGTGTTTGCAGTCCAGCTGATCTGGTGGAAAACAACGCCGTGTGGAATGCAGGTTTGCTGTAAGTAGAACCGCGAGTGAAGCCTGATTACGGGAAAGGTAACCCAGCGTTGTTGCTGCCACCAATTCCAATAAAAGGCTCAAGAGACTCCAATGCCAGGAGTGTCCTCCGATGATCTGGACGCTTTTCTACCCGGTTCAACCTCTACCCCCTGCGGAACTAACGGGAGAACTACTCCCCGAGCGCACAAGAGCACCTGGCTCTTTCCCCGCTCTGACGAGCCTTTCGACCAAGTCCCTCTGGCCTGCTTCCCCGAAGCTGCCTAATGAGAGCTCATGGCTTTCGGCGCCTGCGAGCAGGTAGTCGGTTTGCTCCTCCAACATCATCGGCGTCACTGGCCCTGGACTACCGAGGGGGTTCAACCGCGGCGACACCGGTCTCGTCATGCCATTGGTAGATTGTGCAGCGGTGCGGGGTTGGCGCGTGGCAGTCGTGATGATGTCGCGCTGATATTGGTGGATTTTGTATTGTGCGTCGGAGAGTTGGCGTGGAGCGGGTTGGGGCGGACGAGCTGAAGAGCGATACAGGGCGGACGGACGGCTGGCGGTTGACGATAGAGATGGACTCGGAGTGGTACGTTCATAGTTGCTGGGGTGGTAGCGTGGAAGCGCTGGTAGCTGTAGCGGTTGTGCCGTTCGGCGGGTGTTGCTGTGCCGCGGTTGCGAGGGAAGGGTCGAGCTGTTCATGGTTGGAGAGAGCGGCGAGGAGGGTGTATAGAGCGAGGATGCGTTCTCTTTGTGCATTCGTGCAGAGGCCGTGGACAGTAGGTTGTGCTTCCCCGTGGTGATGTCCTCTTGCACGTGTAGGGAGGCCTTGGAGACCAATTGCTGTTTTTGGGGCGAGAGTTCCTTGGGTTTGCGCTCACTTTGTCTTTGGAATGAATAAGTGGGGCGCAAGGATTGGGAGATGGTCGGCCTCAGTGGGGAAGTGTCATGCCAAGGGAACTCGTGGCCTGCCTTCTCCTCGCGCGCCGTCAGTGGCGTGGTGGGTCGCGAGATAGGGTCGCGGCGGTGCAGAGGGTTCGCCGTAGGGATTGCAATTGGTGCCGTTGTCTGTTCGGCCAGAGAAGCGGAAGCAGAAGTCGTAGCAGTAGCAGGGCCGCGAAGCAAAGTAGATGCCGAAGCAGATGGATCCAAAATCGAGGTGGAAGTTCTCGCGTGTTGCTCCGTAATCGGCACAATCTGAATCTGCGGCGGCCTCGTCTTCCGAGCTCCGAGGGCGGCGTGCGAGTCCCTGTCCTCCTCTTGTGCACTTGACGTCGTTGATGTGGATAGGCGGCGAGACGGTTGTCTCTTCGACGACGATGAGGGCAAGTCAAATGCATGAGTAGGCGAAAAAGACGCCATTGATCAGCTCAGCAGCACGCCGACGCGCGCCTCGGGCAGTGAGTGCTATGCCGAATCTTTGTCCGTGCCGGCTTACCCACCTCCGCCTCGTGCCGGCTGCTTGCACACGGCGCCTCACACCCACTCGTGCCACACTTCCTCGCAGCGTTGTCGACCTTGTTTGCATCAATGCCGTTAGCCATTCGATGCGACTGGAGCTGAAGACCAAGGTGGGCATGGCAAGCTAAATGGACGGGAAATCTGACACAGCATGACGTCCCCATTCCCATTTCCATTTGCCGTGATCCCCGCCAAAAAAGGGAAGGAGCTGCTCACCTTGGCCCACCACACGATTGCCGCGGGTGCACAGCTTTGTCTGAGCTTCGCCTCCCTACCGTTTCACGTCTTGCCTGTACAGCCGCATGGTCGTGATGTTCGACGAGGAGCTTGGTGTTTTGTCGTAGAAGTAACAGCTCCTCGGGGTAGTGAGTCTTGTTTTCGGATCTGTGCTGAGGTGCACCACTGTTTGACAACTGGAACGGAATCGGAAAGCGTCACGACAGATGGTGGCCGTCTACGTATATACGCTTCAGATATTTCCCCTCGGGCCGGCAAGGGTGAGACGTTCACCTGGGGGCATTCACAACGGTTGGAGAACACGCGGCTAACGCTTGGTTCCACCATCACAGGCGGGGATTTGTCACCGGCGAATAGGGAAGAGGAAATACCGTTTCATTCATCTTCACTTCTCGCCTTACCAACTTCAAGCATAAGAACCAGGTAACCACAGTCAAGCAATCGTTGGTATATCCTGTACGATACGCGCTTCAAAATAACCATCTGCGATCAAGTACACCTGAACGACTGTACTTGTTCCTCAAACTACACAGCCTCTGATCATCACGTCGCTGTTGACCATCCGACATGGGAACTGCCCTGAAAGGAATCCTAGGAGCAAACATGCACTCTCAAGCCGGGGGGGATGGATAAGAAGAGTACCAAGGAATGCGACTGTGATCATTGTCAAGTCAAAACGAGCCACGAGCCAGATCGTGAGGTGTCGCATGGTTCCGGGGCTGATAGTTGGAGCTACTTCAGCGGCGGCAACTCTCCGTCCCAATGAACCTTCATCGCTGTAGCACACCATATTCAGTAGGTGACACCAAAGGAGCCTGCCCACAGAGATACGTACTGGTTGGGAAGGGGAAATAACTCCCATGATCTTCTCTCATGTAGATGTAAAAGCCGCCCTCCCGCGGGATTTTCTTGAGCTGTCCAGACGGACCGGGGGCGCGTCGAAGATTATCAAGGCGGCCAACAACCTTCAGCATGGCCGTCAAAGCCACCCGGCTCGCATCCCGGCCCAGGCAGGCATGCGGACCATCACCGTAATGGATATAGGACTCCAGAGGCCGATCAATGCGGACACTGTCAGGCGACGGGAAGATGTTGGGATCACGAGCGGCGCCAACCTGGGTGACGAATTAGCATGCCCGGTGGGGGAAGTGAGTCGCTGGCGGATCGAGACACGTACAAAACTGCAGAAGACCTTGTCACCAGGCTTCACAGAGACTGGGCGCCCGCCATCGTCTATGGTCATCGCCGCTGCGGCCTCGCGGTACGAGCCGAAAGTGCCGTTGAGTCTTATCCCTTCCATGCAGTAATGAAGGAGACAATCGTCTGCCTCAGGCGTGTCGAGTTTCGCTAGCCGGTTGATCTCAGGTAGGTGAACTTTGCCCTCGTCTGAGAGATAGTAGTCGAGCAATTGAGTAAACTACACCTGTCAGTACGTCTGCTCGATCTTGTACAGAGATGGGGCAGCCTAACCACTTGAGCCTGATTGGCAACCATTGCCGTAGCCGTTGGAAGGATCTGGGACCACGTGATTTCATTCACCCCGAGACCGCTTTCCAATAATCTACGGATCATGTGCACCCCATAATCTTTCAGCGGACTGTGGTTTTCCCGCCTGCCATCCACGAGATTCGCGACCCAACCCGTCATATGAACAGCTTTGACGTTTGTCTCGATGAGTTTCCCGAGTTGCTGCGTGACCGCTCTGGCGGCGAGGCGTAGGGGGAAGGACTTGGCAGGATCCAAATCGAAGAAGATGCAAACGAAGATGACTGCCAGCACCATGTACATCTCTTGCTCCGAGTATATCATGTGAGGGCTCTCCGCGGTTTTTAGGGGCAGAGAGAACATCTGTGCCGCAAAGTGAATGTGGGCTATATTGCCGACGCTGTACGAGTAATTAGTGTAAGCAACTACTATTTGACGGCAATCGACTCGATACTCACTCGCGGGTGATGTCGACTTGGTTGATCCCTGCTATTTTGCAGGATTTCTCCCTGAGCAGCTTGAGAGTAATATGCTCGTAGAAGTCCTTCACTTCCTGATGCCATTGATCGCGGTACAAGGCCTTGCTCATTAACTCTCTCTGCTTCGAGTGGAAGGGCGAGTCCCCCGACAACATAAAGTCGAAGCCACCCTTACCCATACAGTACCCGGTGGCTGCCCCCCAAGTGACTTTGAATTGTTCAGGACGCTCTAGAATGTATTTCGCTCCCACATACGAGGTTAGATTCACACGAGGAGGGATGGCGGCTGGCCGATCCCAAGTGTAGTGCTCTTCGCGTCCAAGGTCCCGCAGAATTTTCTTGTTCTCGGATGGAATCGTCATGGGGTAATGGGCGTAAATGGAGTTGGGTTGGAAATGCTTAGGAAATGCTCGGAGGAAGAGCTTGTATAGGACGCAGCCTTGTTCTACATTCAGATCGTACTGGACCTCATTGTAACCCCAGTTTGTCAGATTCTTTGCGTGATAGTCGACCTGTGATTGACCGTGAGCCCGGCGGAGTAAGAGCAGATGACTCCAGGGTACTTGCCGTGTAAAATCTATCGCCTCGAACTAGAGCGACAGCATCGGAGAGAATGGCTCGAGAGATTGTGAACGTAGGAGCAATCCCAACTCCTGGGACCATTGGTACCTTTGCTGATTCGCTTACTATACCAGGATACATCTCAACATAATCCGGGTGTTCGTAGAGATGACGAAGCTGATCAGCAACATTGGGGTCCTGAAGGCCATGGTTAGTAACAGCGTTCAAGGGAAGAAGTTGTAGGGTACGAATCAACCGGATTTATGTCCTCAAAAGTTGCATGAGGTTTAAGCCCGAAGAATTTGCGGAATTCGTTGAGTGAGCCCAAGCCCCATTTTCTAGCCTGCTGCATGCCTGTACGCCAGTGTCAGCAAAAAAAAGTCGTGCCAGAGACTTACATAGAGAGCGCTCAACAACATACCGAGTATCTCGATTGCTTTCATACACGTGGGGACGTTGTTAGCTCCAAAGGATCCTGCCAGTTCGAGTAAGCGATATTCTTGTGATTGACAGCAGATGCTAAATACAGACCCGCGGTGTCTTCAATAGCTTCCGTCATTATTTTGACAAGATCGTCATCGTTATAGGTACCATCTGGCTGACGTTTTAAATGTGCGAAGGGCCGTTTCTGTGGGTCTTTATCGAGACTGTGTTCCCATTGACCCAAGCCTTTGAGAAGCTCCGGAAGGGAAACTTCGTGTGCATCTTTCCCAAAGAGCTCTTTGTATAATTTCTGGGTCCATTCGTCGTCTTTCTCGGATATGCAAGAATGCCATCGGTAGGCCAGATTGAACTCTGCGGACACCTGGTTGCCAGTACCACGTGGCGCGCCCTCCTGACCAAAGACCCCACCCATTTCGACACGAGGGTCCTATTTAAGTGAGCACCATGAAGCAAGCTTGAACAGGGCATGACGTACCAATGTCCATGTAGTGTTGCTTCTGTTGAGGTTGACAATTGTGCGGAGATAGTCCAGCAGAGTGATGTTGATATAAAGTCCACACGTGATCAGACGACCGGTTTGGAAAAGGTCATTGTCATATTTTGCCCAAGACTTCTCAGCCATCTCATGGGTGAGTCCTTCATTGGGCTTGGTAAAGCGACCACCCTCGTTGATAACCGCGAGTTGCTCGACAACATAATTATGGAAGCTTCCACCGGATAAGCTCATCTGAACACACTCTGTCTGTAGGAAGATGACCTACCGATTAAGCATGATGAGTAAAACACCACAACCAGGGGGGAAACCAAGTAATCTCTCTTCGGCGAAACAATCAGGTTTCAGCTTCCCATCTTTAAATGTCCGAATCTGGTCTTGATCCTCCTGAACATCGCCATACAAAGGTGACAGGTCCAGATACGAGGAGGTTTGGGAGTTGTTGAAGTCATTGTGATCAGTCTGAAACAGGTCTATAAAATGATATTTGAATCAGCACGTCGCTAAAATAACGTAGGAGAAGCGATGACCAACCATGGATGATCAACGATGCCCAGTAGAAAAAAACGCTTGACACTTTGTTAGGGTGGGGGGTGAATGTTTTCCGAGCGAATACGCTGTCGAAGACGAGGGCTGGATCCGGAAGAGCTCCAGGCTGAATTGTTAGGGGATGAACGCTACGAGCGTACGGTGTGTTGGCTGCTCCAAGACGCGGAAACATAACGTTGTTGTAAGAGCCATCTGCTTGGCGGTAATTGTACTTGTCACCAAAGTAAGAGACGGGAGGATGCTCGAGTGAATTCCAAAGCTCGGTGATGAAGGAGTTGGTTAAGTCAACGCGGTTCTTGGAAGATTGTGGAAGGGCGCTGACAAGCTAGATCAAGGTTTAGCCGGCGGAGACGAGCTCATGAAAAACAGACTCACCTGGATAACACGTTCCATCAAGTAGGTCTTGTCATCAGCTAGCTCACCGGTCGCTTTCGTTTTCATTACCCCCATGAGGGTGTTGACATCCTTAAACCCAAGATGCTTGAGATCATCCATGAGTCCCGAGGGCATATCGTGGTCAAGGTACGCCCCATCGCCAGATTGTGTCGGCAACGGCCTCCTTGAGGCATGAATCAATTGAGCATACTGTTCGAATGTGCTCGCTACTTGCGTACGACCTGCGCTGTGGTCTTCAGGCTCTTTCTCCTTCTTCTGCGGAGTGAGATTGCTGCGTCTCCGTTGCGGATCGGGCTTCGTCGACAAAGAGGATCCATCAACTCCGTTCACGCCTTTGACACCGTTGGTCTGAGACTCCTCTTTCTTCCCCTTCCTGAAAGTGGAAGAGAACCTTCGAAGCATCTTGGACCTTGTCCCAATGGCGAGCAGTACAGGGACAAGAAAGATGCTCAAGAGAGTTGTTACAAGACTGACAGAATTCATTTGCTAGGGCAACAACAACGACTACGGACAGATCAAGGGTGAGCTGATATACGAGCTCAGGGTACCATGTACCCTGAAAAGATAAGAGCTGCTTTTTGAGATCTGCCCCGTGTTAGATGAAGTAATAGTTGCGCAGCCAATGGAAGTTTGAGAACATGATGCGGATCAAGCTCGAACGATTGATCGAGGTAGGTTCGATAGGGTGTGTAGTATGCCTCTCCAGTCGGAAAAGCGGTCAGGCCTCATCAAAGGGCCTGTTTACTCTCCGAGGAGGCCATATGAGCACACCTCGACGCACCGTACGGCTGCAGCTTGCCCGGAACTCTTTGCGAGATGGCGGCGCCATTGCCAATAAGCCCCGCGGCACGAAGCGCTGATAGGTGAGGTGGGTGATTCCGTGCAAGTACTCTGCGTCGACCAACGGCCTTGGTGACATGGTGATGGAGTATTGTCTGTGCAACACATGCCGCAACGGTAGAGCGGGGAGATATGGTTCACGTAACAGCACCAATGATCAGATGTAATTCCTGTGAATCTTGTCCCTCAGTGCTAGTGCGAGCAGTGGGTCGCAGTAGAGCATCAGATTGCGGGTGACGATCCGAAGCCCTGAGTGCATATGTGATACGTCTGAGTCGCTGCTCTGCACGAAGGGATGCAGACATCGTTCCTTCTCCCCGCAGTGGGTCAAGGAGCATTTAACACGGGGGCTGGCTTTCCGGAAAGGGACTATCACCAGTAAGTCCAATGGACGGCGTCTGCAGGGCGTGTTACACACACACTGATGCATCAGCCCGACCTGGTGCGGGCACTCTTGGCACAGCTCAGATTGCAGCGCCCTGACTCTCTCGTATCCAGAGTTCCAGACAGATAAGAGGCCATGAAACACAGGGTACACGATCGGTGCAGAATGCTTTGCTGTTCGCGCCGCGAACCCAACCTCGGCCCAGAGGACGTTGGTGGAGCGGAGGTCACTTGGCAGCGAGGGTGTTACGCTGGGAAACATAAGCCTTCCTTTACACGAAGTTCCAAGAGTACGGAGCACTAGCGTGGAGTATCTCCCTGGTTGATCTCTCGCACTGCACTTCGTTACAAACTACACGGCGGTACGGAGTAGGGCAACTCAGGGTACATGATGGACGAGGGGTACCCATGCTAGCGCCTACATCGAGAGCAGAGGCGGTGCGCAATGCCAGCTGCGAGGAAGGAGGAAGGAGGAAGGACAACCTCGCAAGTCGCCATCTGAATCTCCGTTATTTTAAAGTTCTCATCCTGATCGCTGGATGAGCCGACTCGGCAGAGTAACCGCACACTGCAGCTCGTATCAAAGATGACAGACCGAGTATGAGAAGACGAGAGGACGAGAAGGTGGCTTTCCACCGACGAGCTGAACGTGATCATGTAATGCGCGCTGATCTGAACACTCACGACCATGGCGTCTGCAGACGGAGGTGCACTGTTAGCGATTGGCGAATCCACTTCGCCTCTCCCCACCTACCACGACTGATACTCAAACGCTCAATCCGCTGGCCTGAGGGAAACTGCTTGCATTAGGGCAATTAGCCCATCTGTCCTCGGCTGTCCGGCATCCCCCCCTAACGATACTTGCAGCAGTACTGAAACACCGCCATTCGCTCTTTCTCCATGGATATATGATCGCCATGGCGATAGCAGTAGCAATATGCGGTTCTAAATGCATAAGTCAGTGCGGCAGCAATCTGCAGAACGAGGTTGCCGACATGCTTGCCCCGCCTTCAGCTTCGCCTTGCGTAGAGGCGTGCGGATAATGTTTGTGCGTGTGCAACATCACCGTACGTGTGCAGGGAGATGGTGCTCCCATAAGCCCCATGAGCTCCCCGGAGCTTCTTTCCTGGCTGTGGCCGGATGGCTGGTTTGGTTCATCACGATGGAGCCAACCGTTTAATTTATGTGGACATTGGGGTTAATCTCGTAGTTGAAGGCGTTCAAGTCCGATTGTTGTTACACTAGAAAGATCATCTCCATTTCCCTCGCAAAGACAGTCAATATTCCTATGTTTACTTACTATGCCTCGTGTTAACCGCAACTCTCTTGGACATCCAAGCGATGTACGCCAGGGCTCTGCAGGCCCAGGCTACCGCCGCGACGGTACAGAACGCAAGAAACTCGTTCTCTGTTTTGATGGCACTGGCAACAAGTTTCAGGGAACCAGTGCAGACAGCAATATATTGAAGATCTATAGAATGCTTGACCGGGAGGATGGCGGATTTCACTACTACCAGGTAACTCCCACTTTGCTTCTTCTGACTTGATGATACTCAGTAGAATCGTAAAGCCCGGCATTGGGACGTATGTGACTACGAGGTCTTTGTCTCATACGAGCATGACCGCACGCCTGAATTCATGGTATCAGAAGGCCAAAGACTCCGCCGTCGGTGATTTTACCATCACTATCACTACAATTGTCGCTCGGCATACTAATACGATTTCCAGGCACGTCGTTCGATGAACATGTGATGGGAGCCTACACATTCTTGATGCGCTACTACTCCCCTGGGGACGACATCTTCTTCTTTGGTTTCAGTCGAGGCTCCTATACAGCACGGTTCCTCGCAGAAATGCTCGACCATGTCGGTCTGCTTAGTGCAGGCAACGAGGAATTGATTCGGTTCGCATGGAAGACCTTTGCCCAATGGCAGCAGAGGCACGGCAAAGGCCCGGAGGAAGAGAAGAAGAAAAGACAGATGTTCGAATTCATGCGCGGTTTCAGGGAGACTTTCAGCCGCCCTGTAAGACGGATTCGGTTCTTGGGGCTTTTCGATACAGGCACGGCCCCTCTCCTCTCAAAGAGCCCCTCGTGCTGACCGATATCTAGTGAACAGTGTGCCTAGGTTTGAAAATGCTTGGATGCAGAGGAGTAAATTCCCTTACACAGCCAGAAGTTCTGCAAAGGTAATTCGGCATGCGGTGGCGATCGATGAAAGACGGGCGAAATTTCGCCAAGATTTAATCTCTCAGACGAGCATTAAGGAGTCTCACCGCCATCATGACCATCACCTGCGCAAGGGCAGGACCAAGACAAGGCAAGACAAAGGGCAAAATCAGGACGATCAACTGGCCATTCCAGAGGCGCCTGAACGCTTCAGAAGGCCGAGCCAAGCTCGACCTCTTAACGACGAGGAGCTAACATCGCGCCACCGTCGTAGCTCTCAAAGAGGTCGTAGCAGATCGGTCAGCCCCGGCAAAGCTGAGAGAAAAAGGTCGGAAAACGATCTCGACTCTATCAGCTCGCAGGTCTCATTACAACCTCCAGACAGAGCAGCGGAGCAAGATGAAGACTCCGAGGACGAGGAAGCTGCGCAAGACATCGAAGAGATATGGTTTCCCGGCTGTCACGCCGATATTGGCGGAGGGTGGCCCTTGTCCGCCGGTGAGGAATGCCCTCTGAGCCACTGTCCTCTGGTGTGGATGGTCAGGGAAGCGCAGAAAGCTGGTCTACAGTTTAATTATGAGAAAATGAAGCGCCTCCAATGCCACGACGACGACTTCGATATGTTCTCCGCATTGCCCAAGGAGACGCTAGCGGCATTTCATGGTTTCGACATACCCGAGGTTCAGGTCACTGGGACCCCTGGCTCTGAGAACGGCCCTCGTTTTCCGCAGGGAGGTTTGAACGAGAAAGGGCAGCCGCAGGAGCCGTTCGAACCAATGCCAAAGTCCGAGTTTTTGGAGACGTTGCACAAAGCAGCTACAAAGGGCAAACTGCATGACTGTCTCGAATTCAACAATGGCCTCCCCTTCATTTCTGTCCTTTCATGGAAGATTATGGAATACCTTCCTTTCCGCCGTATGGACTTGCAATCTGATGGGTCGTGGAAGTCAATCTCATGGCCACTCCCCAAGGGCGAAGTGAGGGATATACCCGAAGATGCCCGGATCCACCACAGCGCAATCAGGAGAATGGAACACGACGAGAACTACCGACCCGGTAATCTCATCATCGGCGGTGGTGGACGTGGGATCAAAAAGGCACCTAAGAAATACGGAATCGGGCAGTGGGAAATCTTCAAGGAGGAAGGAAACCCCGTGGGAGAGACCTTTATTCGGAAAGGTCCTTATTCCAATGAAAAGATGTAGATAGACCTTTGGCGCATGACTATTTGAGCTAATGATGACCTTTCCTCACTGCTTGGATTACTGAGGCATAGCCGTGACACACTGAGCCGGCGACGGGTTGATCTTTTCGGAGACCGGGACGGTACAGCACCCAAGGTACCTACGATTGTTACATAGGAATTTAGCTTAGACCGCATTGGCAACTCTCTAGTGATCCGAGGATTAATAATTGATGCGAGGAAGAAACAGCAGACTCAAAAGGCGAGTGATGACGAGGTCCGATAGCATGACCGGGCGGACCAGACGTCCTTTAAAATACCCTTCTCTTGTTTCCCAAGAGAATGGGTCATAAGTCAGGAGTAGAGGGAGATTTCTCTCACCAAAACTCTTACCAAGCCATTGCGAATTTCCCAGTGCTGCTAGGAGAAACTTCCGTTCCCCGCGCGGGACTTGGCGAAGATCAACTGGCAGTTCTCTTTCTATCCACGCCATCTGACTGATCTTCTTGTATATATTTGCAACTGTTGTACTCGTGATGGATATGCTGAAGCAGAAACGCAAGTCGAATGGGGTCTGACGCTCGTGGCAAGCGGCATTGAAGGTGGTGAGTCAAGGTGGCCGGCGAATTGCAATGCTCCGGCTCCGGCTCCGCGACCCTCAGTATCATACGACTGCGCGCTCCTCAGCCTACTCGGAGTAAGCCGAAGAATCTCTACCTTACCCATGCCGAACAACTGTGCTGCGAAAAGCTGCTCAGACCTGACGAACTTTTTGCATTCCCATCTTGTGCGACACGACGGCTTGATTGAATCTTCTTGATTGCTTGGAAACGATTGAGCGGCGCTGCCATGCCTTCTACAGTGGGGCCAATCAAATCCTGTGAGTGGCAATCATTCAATGATTGTATCTGTCCGGTCTGTACATCGGCCCTGTTGTCTGTTTTGTCGAGTGCCAACACATATCTGTCCTGCACATGTTTTTGTGCGGTTTCAATACACTCAAACTTGATTCAATCCGAAGTCTGGAAATTCGCCGTCCAAGAAGCATCCTTACCGTTACTTTACGATTATGTACCGGAGGAGATAAAAGCCTGACTAAGATAGCACAACAATCCTTAAGGCTTTGAGCACCGATACGGCCAGATCGCTTTAACTTATCACGATAGAGATGAAAGACGCCACTGCCCCTGCGGAGTCTGGTCCGTTCGCCCATGCGGAATGGGAAGCGTGGCTGAAGTGGGATGGAGGAGATCAACTTCCATCGCCGACCCTTGGCCGCCGGACCTCCTCGTTTCCCATGGCTACGCATCACGAAAACTCGGGCGCCTCACCACATGGCTGCCAAAAGCAGGATACTGCTGACATGGAGAGTCTGGAGAGCTCAAGCAAGGATCAGGATGCAGAGCAAGAGGAAGTCCAGGACTTGACATCGTCGGAATCATCGTACCCTCTCGCCCAACCCAGGAACCCTAAGAGGAAAAGGGAGATCATGGCGTTCGTAGAGGATGCTGGCATCAAGAGTCCTTCGATGAAGAAAAAAAGCCACAATGTGGTCGAGAAACGATACCGAGCAAATCTCAACGACAAGATTGCGGCTCTTCGGGACAGTGTGCCAAGCCTTCGACGGATGTCAATTACAACTACCAAGGACCAGATCACGGGACCGTCTGGAAATGCCGAGGATCTCCACGTACCTGCACCTCCACCCCAAAAGCTAAACAAAACAACAGTCCTTTCCAAGGCGATTGAGTATATCCAACATCTTGAAAGACGCAATCGTTGTTTGGTAGAGGAGAACAGCATGCTCTGTAATCAGAGGGACGGTCTCATACGACACCAACATCTAGATGCGGCCGAGGTAAGGGGACCGGGAAATGGAGATGTTAGTGGGGACGGCGCTTCAGCTCCCTTTACTCAGCTGGGAACCGCCGTTAAGATCACAATGAATTCATCAATTGGGCCTCGAGGAATGATTTCCGTGCCCGAAAACATCAGTAAGCTTCGACCCGGCTCCCTACAATCTCATTATGCAGATCAGTCATGTTATCGTAGTTCTGGGGCGTTGCCGTCGCGAAGCTCTGGTCCGGGCGAAGCTGCTACTGGAGACCCACCCCAGGAAACCATGAGCAAGCTCATGGTTGGAACGCTTGCTGGTTTGTGGTGACTGGACATGGCTCGTCCGAAGTCTCTTTGACGGCTCTCCGTCGTGCGGCAGTCCTCACTCGGCATGTTTTCTGGGTGGGTTCAAGCGCTCCTCGTAACGAACTCGATTGCGCCCTGAAGCTTGTGGCTGCTATTTAATGCTACCTTACCTAGCCGATCCGAGCAAATATCTCATGGGCTGGTGAAGGAGTCCCCGCTGATCTCCAAAGATCCTCGCAAAGGGCCAACAGCTGCATCGAATACTGGTCCGTCAGCATCATCCAGGTCCTTGTTGAGATCCGAGCCAAACAACGGTTTGTGTCACACATCATGATAGACGCTTGTAGGCGGCATCGAGCGTTTCAGATTCAGTAGGGCTGTACCGTAGCCGCGCGTCGTGATGGAGCTGGTGGGTGAAGCTTGAGTGTACGGAGGTAGTTATCATAACGCAGCAGCAGGTGGACATGCATTGGACAGCTCGCAACTATATTTATCTCTTTCTTTGAACTATAGGCACTCTACCTCATTGCTTCTTGGGACCAATCTTGCAGACACCCTGAAGGAGAGAGCCCCTTTTAGAAAATCATGTGCTGTTAGCTACTCTGTCATTCGAGATTTAGGGATTACAGCAATTTGAGGCAACTGTTCCAAGCATCCCGGGTCAAGCAACTCCGCCATCATACTGGTATTGCCGCTACGGCGCAGGCTATGCAGATGTAAGATTAGAAGGACCGTCGTTGGAAGGTGAAGAGGACCAAGGCGCATGGCCCCTAGATCACTGCACATGATCCAGTGCGGACCTGGAGCAAGTTTTGGAGGCGAAGAGGGAAGAGTCAGTAGACGATATAAATGCAGACGAAGGCCAGCCAACTGAAACGGATTTTCTCTTGATCTGCTCCTCACGTGTCTTTGAAATTTCTTGCTGTCGTTAGAAAGACGCCGCTTTCGATGATGGCGGAGAAACCGGACTCTGGTATTCATGCTAGCGCCTCAGCCCGCTCATCTCCCCCACAGAGCCCATCTCCCTCTGGCGGACAGCAGACCGCTGAGTACTTTCCTACATTGCGGAGAAGCGACACTCATGAGCACGCGTCAATACAGTCTGCATTCGCATATCAAGTCAAGGAATCCCCAAGTCCTGAAGAGAAGCTTACATCGAGCTCCACTCCCAGCCATAATCGTAAGCTACCGTCCAATTCGTCCTGTGTTTGCTGCAGCCCCTGCGTCCACCTCTTTTACTGACGTCTTTGAATAAACTCCACAGGGCCTGAGTGTTGCTAAGATCCCTTCTAGGATCCCGCCAATACCCAGAGTCCTTTACCGAAATCATACAAATTTCACTCCACTGAACATGTTTGCACAGGGCCCCTTCCCAATGGAGGAACAGATGGAATCAAGCGCCCAAAAGGAGGGCATGCATGGCTATATAGCCCTGTTCAACAGGGAAAATGGCTATTTCTCAACGCATTCTTCCGATGGTTCGCCACGCTTGCACTCCTTGCTCTCATAGGAGGAGTCCTGAGGGCATATCATGTAAGAACGATCATGGACAAAGGAGACATACTATGGTTTAATGCAATCAATCTTGGTCTTTGCCTCGTCCTGGGCCTCAACCTTGATGTATGTGGTCCCGACCTTGTATGGCTTGATGCACATCGTGTTCATTCCACTAATTCTGGCGCAGGCAGCAATGGGTGCTCTGGCGCAAAATCCGAGATGGTGGATATTGGCAAGGAAGCTGCATCCCGCTTATGAGGTCTACACAATTCCCAATCCATTCTCGCATTTGTTCTCATCGATGGTATAGTTTGATCTCATCATGGGCTGTGATAGCAAGCGTAACGTATTACGACTGGCCTGACTCGCGAAACGCCGTCCATTGGTTGGGCTGTGTTGTATGTGTTACCTGCTTGTTAACATCGGATTGCAAGGTGGTGTGGCGATGCTTGGCCTCACCTACAGTATAGAGATTTCACAAACAGCAGTACTTACACGCCTTGGCGAGACGAGTGTGGTAGACTTATCATACTTCAGTTCAAGCGGGAACGGCCAAACAACAAGCGCAAAATCTACCCTAAATGAACAACAGGCAGTGGCTAATGCATGGGGTGCTGGAGCCTCCAAATTCTCAACGAGTTACGGTGAGAATTACGCACACTTCGGCATTGACTTCGGTTTTAATGATGATCTGAAGACCTGAATCTACTACTTCAGTGATGATTCCTCGAAGGACTACGATATCTCTGACATCTCATCGCGAAGCTTGAATTCTACATCCGAATGTAGAAGGTGCGATGTTATCGACAGCCGCGTTGTGCCCGGCGGCGAGGGTGGAACCGAGACAGCAGTCATATAAATTGACGGCAGGACGAATCATACACTCAAGCTCTCTACGGCCATCGTCGGTGGCGCAGCTTATAAGACAGACACCAGGCAAACCTGTGGTCCACGATGTGCACAGGTGTTGGTTTATCTAGGCACTGACCTAACCGGCAACAATCAAACTGCGGCGGTCTTTCAACTGTAATACCACGGTTTCCCAAGTCAATCACATAGATCATGGCGCTGGTCTGACGCTCACGGAACAAGAAGAGCTTCCCGATACGCAAGCACGCATAGCTGCGGGCGCAATAGGGTTGGACGGAACGAACAGTACTTTCCAGAACCAGAGCTACACACTAGGTGACTTTTGGGCAAGTTCCCCCGCTTCCTGATGAGGAGACCATGGCTCAATACGTCTCTCGCTTTGTGATCGGAGTAATCCTGGCCGCCGACAGCGACGGTCAGAACCCCAAGATTAACATAACGGACGGCGTAGAGCCGTACACGGGATCGGTCCTCAATGTTGAAACCTGGCGTGGAGTCCCGCGTGTTGCAATCATCATGGGGAGCTTGTTGCTAGCGCATGGAATATTGTTCGTCGGCGCGACAGCTGTGGCAAATACGGTGGTCGTGAGGGACGACAGCTATCTGTCGTGCGCGAAGCTCTTACGCCACGTAGTCGCTCAAGAAGGGGAAGCCGGTGGTGGAGGTGATGGGACCGTTCTGAAGGGCCAGCAAATCGTGACCGAATTGACAAGCGCCGGGCGAGGTCATATCGACTATGGCTTTCGAGGTGTCTTTACCCAAAGCGGGCCAAGGGCGTGGGATATGAACGATGGGGATTTGAGCGATGTCGAGATTAAGCAGACTTGAAAGGCCGGCCTGTACAACCACAGATGCAAAGTATTTTTGTTTTTGGCGAAGGGCATTCCAGAGGCGGGTGCAATAAGGGCTTCAGCAGGATTCTCTCAGCTTCGTTGGAAACATCGTCTCTTTGCTCCGTGTGCTTGGCAATGTTTCAACCATCTCAGTCTTCCAATACGATATCTTCTGTTTGCAGTCTGCTTGGTTTGCGAGGGGTTCAATCGATCTCACTCTTCCAATACGTCTCGAGCTAACCACACAGAAGTCCTTGATTCAACATGATGACGCACAGATCCGATATCCCGCTTCGAAATACAATCTGCTGACTCTTCTGATCTGATCCATCTCTCTCCAATGCTCACTGCACGTCAAATCCAAAATCCACCAAAGCGCACAACCTCCCCCTCTGCACCCGGCGAAAGCGTCCTCACCTTAAACGACCTCCTTCTGCACCTCCACCAGCTACCACACACCCATCAGCACTCTCTCACCTCATCCCAAACCCCCAACTCACCAAACCCCTCAAAACCTTCCTCTCCGCAATCCTCCCCCTCATCTCCTCCCTCAGCTCCCCAAACTCCTCCCGACACATCTCAACGCGACGGTCAAGGTAATTGCGCGAGCTGTCATACTCCTGCACGGCGAGAGTGAGACGCTTCTTTTCCAGCTTGAGGAGGGCGTGCTGCCAGTGGTGGAGGCCGAAGTGGCAACTGTCGTAGCGGTCGATGAGGAGGTCTTGGTGGGATTCGTTGGTTTGGAGTTGGGTGAGGAGGGAGGTGAGGCGGGCTTGTTTGGTGGCGGGGGTTGGGGGGGCGGAGGAGGGGGGTTGGGATGCGCTGGGGGGTCTCGGGGTGTCGGCCATGGTTGTGCGGGTGGTGCTGGCAGGGGGAAGGCGATGGGTTTGGGGTTTGACGTCGGTGAGGGTGCCGGGGGTGGTGAGCTTTGGTTTTGGATACACTCGGCTAATTCAGGGCTCGTTGATCAATGAATCACTTATAGTATCGTTCTGTGGCGCCGATGTCGGGCGTAAGGACTTGGTAAGGGGTAATGTCCAGCTGGGGATCCCCTTGACTGCTCTATAACCACGAAAGACTTTGAGGTATATTTACATATCGCTTGCGAAGATAAGTTGTCAAGGGGTCCTCCGACTGAGGACGGCCAAAAGGAGCGGTATTCGGGCATCAGGACTTGAAGAAGGAGCACTTGCAAATGTTCACATGGACAAAGACACAGATACGCACAAGGGCTTCCTTAGATCTATGAGAGGATACTCAAATACCGTTGCTGTCTGATATGCTGCTTAAGCCCTTCCACTATTTGTAAAGCGCTACGCCCCATTTTTCGCTGAAATCGACACTTCTACCTTGGTCTTCCTCTTGCTTCAGTGAATCGAGCTTCTTCACATCTTCTGCTGGCAGCTTTCGAACAGCCAGATTTTGCTTAATGCGTTCTGAACAACTCAAGGTCAGCAAGCTACCCGACATCGTTACGCATCGTCGACTGGATTTCCGCAGTTGTTTGGTCCCAGAACCCTGGAAACGTACCTTCGCTCTGACTTTTCCCCAACGGGACAGTTCCTCTTCCCACCGCCCAACTCTGCAAGCACTGTCCCAGGCCCATATCATTCTTCTTGGCAACTTCTTGGACTGTCTTGTTATCTAGTAGCCTTTGTCCGTTCGGCTTCTGCCCGGCAAAGGGGCAGTAGCATGTTGCTACAATATCGTGCTTGTGCATGAAGTCAATAAGTTCAGTATTCGGTAGCCATGGATGCGCTTCGATTTGGTTGCATGATATCGGAACATCGATGGCGTAGGGTAGTATCTCCTCGAGCTGTGCTATCGAGAAGTTCGATACGCCAACGGCGCGAATTTTCTCGGTAGACACGAGGCGTTGCATGGCCTGCCAATTTGGAACATAGCTGCCCTTCACTCCTGTACACAGTCGTCAGCCTGCTGGTTCCTTGATCTTCTTTGACTTGTCCGGCTCTTGCATGGTAGCCAAGGATCTAGCCACCTTCGGCGATTCCAAATGCTGTTTTCGTATGATGACAGACACTAAGATACGGTTGTGGTTGTCACCGAAGGCCCAGCGGCCTAAATGTGACGTTCGCCGAAACAGGAATATTTGCATTGAGTACAGGCCAATGAAAACAACATCTTGGGGAAAAGATGACAATGTATGCTTACCTACAGCCTCGCCAAAATTCTTGCTCGAGTACTCCAGATCTACGATTTCCTTGCCTGTCTCTGGATCTATCTGCATACCCTGTTCTTTCAGGGGTATATCTTGCCCGGCTCGAGCTTTCTTAAGGCCCTCCCTGGAAGTCGATTTCATAGCAAGCGGCCAGTGCGCCAGAAAAAGGTCCACGTATTCGAGGCCCATGTTTTCCAGGCATTTGTCAAGACACAGCTCGATAGTGTCAGGATGTGCGAAGTGCGGCCAGAACTTCGTCGTCACGAATATCTCGGAGCGCGGGATTCCAGATTCTCGGATTGCAGCACCGACCTCTTCATCCACCTTTAAGGAGTTCAGCAATTTATTGACAAGGACAAAGAGATATTGAAGGATAGGGTCCATACACCATATTTCCAAGCGCAATCAAGATGCCTGTATCCGGCTTTCAGGGCTGCCAAGGTCGCATCTTTGCACCACCCCGTCCCGCCTGGCAGATTGTCAATACGTATAGCTGAAACTGGTATGAATGCCCTTACCTGCGGCCCAGGTTCCGAATCCTACGGAGGGCAGGTTGACAGTCTTGCCGCCGGCAACCTTCATTTGAAAGTGTGAAGGTAAAGACATGGCTCGTACATCAAGAATCAAATGTACTCCAATTACAAGTCTGAAGAGAGAAACACGCGATACGAAAGAGGGGGGAATTTCTAGAAAAGGGTCGGTTTACTGTGTCGAATTATCTTTTTGGGCAGGCAATGAATCCATGTGCAACAGAAATCGGACTGCAAATATCAATTCTTTAGATGTATTGGTGGACAAGAGAGAAAGGAGATTGCTTGCAGGAATGCTGTGGGGTTGGAGATGGGGAAGGCTTGAGGAGTTGCTTTCTAAGAACGGCGGAGCACGTCATCTCGCTCTAAAGCATGCCAAGAAAGCTATACCCCTGCGAGCCCTGCAATAAAGCCCTAGACACATGGAAACCTTTCTTCTGCTCTTGTGTGGTCTGATTTGACATAAGCTCGTCGGTGATGATGATAAGGCACGCGGTCCAGGGCCCTTTGTGTCGCTTTGCTTCTCTCCAATTAGCACACAAAGTCTGCTCTCTGCCCTTTCTCGTTCTCTTTCTTTTCACACGGCGGCTTGCCACGCTTGATTGCCCCCTCAGGGAGTGTGCTTGAGAATCTAAGATCAGGTTCGACGGGAGTGCCCTGCAGAGGCTGGAGCTGTTTGATACTGTCAGTAACAGCATGGTGACTGGTGAAAGTAGAAGCCAACCGGGTAAGTCTGTGCCAGATCCTGGTACGCAACAGTGACATCTGGGACAACCGGATGGCTGAAACACACAAGTACTCGAGTGACGTTTACGAGATATGAGTGTCCCAATTGTGTAGAACGGCATTGACAATTCTCCGTCGGTTGCTCAACCGTCCTCCACATCCGCAACGGTCTTCTCTTCCTCTTTGACCATCGCATTATCATAGTTGACCTCAACTTTCACATTCCCATCAGGCGTCTCCACCTTTGCCGTACTCTCCTTCTTCACTCTCTTTACCGTGGTCTTCCTCTCGATCACCGCGCTAGGACACAAGCCTCTCTCACTCAATGTACAGTCGCCACATTTACGGCCGACGGGCAAGCAAATAGTCTGCCCAAACCCCACCAGCAAATGGTTGATGTCATGCCATTTCTCTCTGGGCAACCAGCTCTCCAAAGCCGCCCGGGTTTCCTCAGGCGCCTTGGTCTTATGCCATCTCCAAAGATTCGTGATGCGGTGCACATGCACATCTACCCCTATACCTTCCGTTCGGCCCCACGCAGCACTCAAGCACAGGTATCCCATCTTAGGCCCTACCCCGGGGAGGCTAGTTAGGCCATCGATGGTGTCAGGAATGTCATTTTTGAACTTGTCGCGAAGGATTACAGCAGTAGCTTTGATATAGCGGGTCTTGTTATTGTGAAAGCCTACAGCGTAGATAAGTTCGTTGAGGCGCGCCGGATCGACTTCGAGTATATTCTCGAGTATAAGGCCAGGCGGAGGGAGTTCCGTTTGCAAGCGGCGCATCGCAACGGCAGTCGTAGTGTCTTTGGTTTGGGATGATAGCATAAGGGCGATGAGGGTCTGGAAGCGCTTGTCCTAATAGAGTGTCAATGTCTCGGTACATATCGCCAGAAGGATGGAACTGAGCATACGCGTGGAGAGGCCTGATCTTCTGCAAGCGTCTCGCAGCCCATGGTGTCGACGGGCGCGAGGACCATCTTGCGCATTTCTGTCACGGAATTGTAGATCTCCTCCCAATTATCGGGAGGATGAATCTCCACTTTCCGGTTCTCATCGACGATCATCTTCACAGGCTGTCGCCGCACTTTCTTGGGCTTGCCGTTGTCAACGTCTCCAGATTCGAATCCCCCTTGCCGAGGCGCCAATCTCTCGGTGGTACTGCTAGATATGCTGGTCACTGTCGTGGCTGGAGTGTCCGCTCCTCGTTTCCGCTTTCGTGAAGGAGAAGGTTGAAGAGTGTCTTCAATATCCCGAGTTTCTACTGAGAACGCCGATGAGAGATCAGACTCGTCATCGCTGGGATCATCCGGCTTCGCCTCCACTGTTATGTCCGGCTTCAGCGAGCCATTGGCGGCGTATGCGCTGATCGACGCGGCAAAGGACCGTGTCTGGCGTCGTGTGGAAGTGTTACTAGGAGAGAACCGTTTTGCGAATTTGGCCGTCTCTCGAGATACGCGTGAGGTGCGCATTTTTTGAACCTGGTGTCTTCTTATTCTCCTAGAGTGTCCTGTTTTCTCATGGTCTGTCTTTATGATCTGATTTGGCAATGAGAATCTTATGACCAGTTCTGGGAGCCACTTTAGTGGCCGCAAATATGTCGGTTTTCCACTTACTAGACAAACCGTCTAGGTACACTTCGCGGAGTAATAAGAGCTTAGTGGACAAACACTGCGAGTGAAGAGGTTTTGGCTTGGGATTGCCCTTTTCCTCAGCCCTACACCAGAGCCCTGTACCCCTCTCCGTACTTTACTGAGTCCGTCTAGACCGAGTTATCTTCATCTTGGGCGGAGGTAGCGGGGAAGGGCGACCAAATCACTACTGTGAATGGGTACAGGTAGCGGTATGTCGGTATAGGACCGACTCAGACTGAGCGTGATCGCTGGGGTTGTTTGGGGATGTTTCTCATCGTTTGCTCGGTTGAGATCCTCCCTGGTATATCTAATCAGACCCCATTTGTACCTTCTAACGGTAACGTTATTATATAGAAGTCATAGTGAATATTTCAAACAAACTTGTTACAGGCCTTGGCTTTCAAGGACTCTTGTGATGAAGAAGCAGACATCGAAGAGCATCAATAGTGCACTCTTCGCGAAGGCGTCAATCTGGTCAGCATATTAACCTTGCCACCAGGTGTGTGTGGTAGATGCACAACGACCAACTGCTCTCTGGCGCTGGCTCAGGTCCATTCAATCATCATTGCAGCAGCCGTAGAGGAGAACCAAATATATGTTGCGAAGGAAGCACGCCTCATCCACATTGCACCGTGAAAGTATATCCGATTGACCAGCACGATCCTTCAGAAAACAAGATTGACAACTCGAAAGCAACACGAAGCCAATTCTCGACACCTTCCTAGTCCCCTCCACTCCACTCCACTCCACCCTCTTACGCCAGCCTGATCGTTCTAGCCACCCCAACCCCCTCTCCATTCTTCATTCTCACACCCTCCCCCCTAATAACCACCTCTTAACGTGACCAAGTGCCAGCACCACTGCCAGCACCACTACCAGCCTCAGCCCCAACCCCAGCACCAGCCCCAGCACCGGCACTAGCACTAGTACCAGCACCAACACCCCCTCCCACAGCCTTACCGCTCAACGCATTGTAGCTTCCCCCAACTCTACTGAGGGAATGCAGGCCGTAAATCTTCTCGATCCCATGTCCGACTTCCGAATTATCTCCATCGACATCGGAGTCGTAGACGCCCTTCCCTTCCTCGGGGCCGTCGTAGCGGAGATTCCAGGCTAGAGGGGAAGAGGGGGGTCAGTGTGGTTTTGCAGTACGGGGCGATCTTTCGAGGTTGGACAAAGACTAGGGTAGATACAGACGAGGCGTGCAGCGGGTGGTGGCAGCCTGTAGCCGGCCGCGGAAGAGAAAAGGGAGAACAAGGGGAAAAGGGAGTGGAGAGGGTGGCTTACTGGTCGGAAACGGCACGATCTGATCCCACTGCACGGTCATATACCAATATCCATCATGCACCGGCGTCTCGACCGTCTTCAGTTTCCCGCATGAATCGTGGGCTGCCCGGAGGCGTTTTAGTCGGGCGGCATATTTGATCATTCCGGTTAGACCGATTATTGTGAGCTGCTTGCCGTTGAAGGGGGCGGTTTCGGAGTGGCCATAATAGATGTAGCTGCTCAGGGGGCGGTTGAGGTTGATCTCGGTGGGATTGGGGAAGGCTTGGGGATCTTGAGAGGCTGGTTTCTAGATGGTAGAATAGGAGTGAGTAAGAAGGAGGTGGAGGCTATTTCTTATGCTGAACAGCGTGGTACATTTGAGAGGAGAAACGGGGCGGCTGCGACAGAGAAGACATACTACTTTGAGAATCAAGACATCGTCTCTCTTTACAGTCCTGGTCACCTTTTCTTCGTCTTCACCACTCCCCTCGGTCCCATGTAGTGAGGTATTGGGATCGTCTTTGGTCGGAGTACGAACGATCGAGAGGTCGACAGCTATTCGCTGGACCTCCAACACCCATCTCATTAGCTTCTCGTCTGCATCTGGCGTATCCTGGCTTGAGAGATCTTGGATGGCTTTCCAGTATTTGGGGTGGTCGAGGAAGTAAGCGATAACCTCGGTGAACTGGATGCACTTAATGCCACTGCTTAAAGCGACGAAGAAATGAAGGACTTACGGTGAGAATACTCTTGTGCGTTGCATCCAAGGCAGCCGCCAACATAACCCCAGCTGCCTCATCCGCCGTCTTTCCCTTCTCTTTAATCAGCGCTCTTGCTACCATGGTACCAAACTTCCTCAACTCCTTGACTTGACCATTGTCATCTTTGGTTCCGTAGGATCTTTCGAAAAATTCGAAGAGTCCTGGTTGAGCGTCGCGGACTCCCTGCTCCGTCAAGTGCTTCAAGAATTTCATGGAGTCCCTGTAGGCCATACGACGTTTCCAAGTAATTGTTTCGTCGGAATTAAAAATTAGGTCGTCCTGACAGTTGGTGAAGTGTTGGTAGATCTGGTTCTCGCTGTACTTCTGGTCCCGCTGGTCTACCTGTGTCCTCATTTGGTCGCCAAAGCCAAGGAAATCTGCCAAGAATCTTGTCACGATGGGAATCGCGTAACTAATTGTCTCAGTTAGTGACGAAGACGTTGCCAAGGATGCATGGAAATTCATGAGAAAGCAAGGGAAAGATATAGGGATGTCTACACACTCTCTAACTATATCGATCTGGTAAGCCACCCCTTGGAATTTGCGACGTTCTCGTATAGCAATCTCTTGGGACATGTTAACAAAGTAGTCCAGAAAAAGCCTTTGTTTCTCTTTGGTGACCATCTCATTCAACAGATCAGTCCCATCGTCGAGCCAGCCGGCGTTGGACATTATAGTATTCTTGAGGAGACCGTCCGGGGAAGATACTGTATCACGGACACCTGGGTTGACGTAGATATCCTTCTTCGCGAGAATCACATTCTGGATGGTACTGTAATCCGAGATTTCTATCGGAGCCAGCGGTTTTGCTAGACGTTTACCAGGTATAATTCTGCGAATCTGATCTGGGTCGTTTGGGCTTGCTGCTTCCAAATCTTTTGGAGTTTCTGCTAAATCTTTAAGATATTTCTGCTCCGCAGCCAACTCCATGTTCTTGGCTGGTGTGTACAAGGGTTGCCAAAGATAGATCGAATTGTACTTGAAATGGCCTGGAAAGGCGCGTTGGAAGAGTCTGTGGAAGACAGAGCCCTTAAGGATCTTCGGGTCCGATGTAACTTCATGCATACCCCACGCGGTGAGGGATGCAACATTCCAGTCCTATCGCAGAAGCATCTGGCGTTAACGATGATGCTAGTAGAATGATGGGGGGTAGAAAGATGATAGCAGTCTCAGACGCCAGCAAACCTGACATCCTGGGGCAACTTACAAGGGTGTAAAACCGATCAGATCGAACAAGTGTAACAGCGTCCGAAAAAACACCTCTCCACAAGGCAGTCCCACTGCCGTTTGGACAGCTTGTCCCAGGGTCTAGATTGCTGCCCGCTTTTTTCTTCGCATCCCAATCACCATTACCCTCACAAAACAGTCCTGGATACAGTTCGACTAAGTCCGGGTCATCGTACAAGTCACGAAGCGCATCTTGGATTTCTACATTGCCGTTGATGTCTTCAAAGCGTGTGTGCCGAGTCAATCCAAAGAATTCACGAAACTCGTTCAGCGTTGCCAGCTCCCTGGTAATCACGACAAGTTAGCAACAAATTCCAGTAGCCTTCACTCAAGCATGTTCTAGTGGTAGTAAACACGTGTGGATGATGGGGTGGAGCGAAACGATATATGAGGAGGAGCCCCGGTCAAAACCCCTCGAAGAGTGCTCTCATTTCGTTGGAGGAGAGGGTCTTGTTCATCTCAAGGGCTCATGCTGTAGGGGCACATGAAGATGGGGAGGATTTCCAAAACTAACCACTTCCGTGCTTGAAGTATGCCTAAGATTTCGATGGCTCTGAAAGCCTTCGGAATGTTTCGTGGTCCGAATTGACCTACCACGAAACATTTAGTGAGACGTCTTCTTGTGGAATCATAACAGAAGATGTCGCTGGAGCTGTTGCGAAGGGACGTCATACAGATAGGATCTTCCATGACAGAAACCATCTCTTCGACTAGCTGAGCGTCATTAAACTTTCCCGTTGCTTCATCCCTTGTGAATGGAAACATTCCAATTGGTTTTCTATCCTGATCTAAAGTTCGATAGCCCAGCCCTTCAGGCATGAACGGCTTTGCCATCTCCGCATCGTGTCTTTCCTTCTCTGTATCATCCTTCTCTTTGGGACTCAAAGGCCTGCTGGGGGGACCGTCTATTGCCATCCTCATAAGTTCGACAGGTATGTCAAGGCTGTCGAACTGCGCTTGTGTCAGGACCACACCACCTTTACCATTATCTTTGTTAACAAAACACCTGAAGTTCTCGTGGAGAAAGTCCTCGGTCCACTTTGCATCTCTTTTGGAGATGGGACTGTGGAACCGGTAGAGGACATTAAACTCGACCGAGACTTGATTCCCGATGCCGCGCTGAATGCCTTCTTTGTTGCCCTCCCCAGGTATCTCTATGCGTGGGTCCAGAGTCCATGAGGTGTCCTTTGTGTGTAGCCGCATCAGCACCTTCAGATAGTCGTGGATCGAGATGTTGATAAAGAGCCCGCAGGTGATTCTACGTGGCCGAGAACGTCAGTCCGACCCCGCGTGCACAAGTCAGTAGAGAAAGCAATCGAACTACATACAGCCTTGCGGTCTGGAAGAGATCTTCATCTTGCTTTTCTTTGGCGGCTATCTCGGCCTTTTTCCTGTCTTCGGGGGACAAACCGCTGTAGTAGTCGGATTCAGAGGGCGGCAAGGAGAATTTGTTATTCTCGTTGATCAATAACAGCTGCTCCGCCACGTAATTATGAAATCTGTTGTACATGATCAAATAAATGCAGACACCGGGAGGCTGCGCTGTGAGGCGATTTTCGGCAAAGCTGTCTGGTTTCAAGAATCCTTTCTCCATCTGTCGAACTTCCAACTGATGAGCACGATCACGTCCATACAGAGGGGTCAAATCGAGGTAGGAGGAGGTTTCGGAGATGTTCTTGTCGTCTGAGTTGGAGCGAAAGATGTCTGAAATCCCAATAAAGATCCAATATCAGCTACCAAGAACGTAGATTCATAAAAAGACGGTCCTATTCTGACCGTGGATGATGATGTTTGCGTGACAAAGTAACATGTTCGAAATTCCTAGTTGGCTGACCTTCCGGGTTGCGGAATCTTCGGCGGCCATCAACACTGTAAGTGGTTGAGTGAGACGACGTTACTTCTTACAGACGCAAGGGTCTAGGAGTCATACAATCGAAAAGGTCCCCAGGGTCTGGACGAGCTCCTTGGATAGCCTGTTGTGACGGGACCGATTTTGCGTACGGTTCCCCAGCTTTTCCAAGCTGAGGGTGCAGGAAATTCTGGAAAAAGCACCAAATATCAGGTTGAAAAGAGCCGGCAACAGAAGGCAGGTCGTTAGAATATGCGTACGTTTGCACTTCCATCCGCAGTTCTGTATTCAAAAAGTCCTCCGCGGTAGCTCAGAGGTGGGTGAAGCAGAGAGCCCCACAGCGTGTGGACATACTTCGCCGTCAGGGCTTTCCTCAAGGGATCATCTACCGACAAAGCAGCACATTGGGCCACCGCTTCCTCAGTCTGTAGACCTTGGAGATGAGCTTTCAGGAGGCGGAGTCCTGCAGGAAGATCGGAACGCAGAGATTCGAAATTGAACCAGCTCCGTGTAACAGGGCGCTGGTCATGTAAGGATTGGTCGCCGTGGAAGACGGACTGCGCATCCACATCTTTAGCTGATTTAAATAGAGAGGAGCCAAAGAAGGATTTCATTGTGGGGGGTTGGCAGTAGATGGAAACGGACAGTCACTGAAGAACCAAGGCGCTGAGTAGAGAGAACGTGAAAGGTTGCGAATTGCATATTGCATATTGCAAGTTGCAAGTTGCAAGAAGCAAGAAGCAAGAAGCAAGGGATCAGGTCAGGAGCACTGCAGGGCCTTTCGATTCACTTCACCCTAAAAGGGAAGCCCCAGCACACGACCCCTCTGCGGCCCGAGCTCCAGTTTCAGTAGGACACGCGCGGTGACAGCCATGATGCAGGCCTGTGAGTCAAGACAAGCCCCACTGTTGTCTTGTTCCTCTTGCGGAGCAGAAAGTGGATAGCCTAGGATGTTACTGATGAGGCTGGCTGAGCAGTGTCAATCACTTCATCCGTCTTCGGGCCGTTCAACCCATCGCTCGGGTCTAGCCGCGGCCCTGACTTGGAGAGGCAAAACCCGGACCGCTGAACAGCGGCAGTGGCTGGTTGAAAAGGCCCAGACCGTACACGGTTGTCGAGAGCTGAAGGTGAAAGATCAAAGATGTTCAGGTCGTTGACCGATTAGGTCCGACGAGCTATTCAATCAACCGCTTGCCCGCATCAAGGGTCACTTGGTGGACCGTGGTTGAGATCATCTGAATCCAGCACTAAGCCCATACCAACCGAAGACAGTCAGTAACGAGATCTCCTGGCATCACAGAGGAGCATATAAGTGAAAGCAGGTGAATAACAAGGGATCAAAGAAAGGATGTTTCAAAATACCAAGCTCCCTTCCCAGCAACTTCCGCCTCTGGACAGTCTCTTGAGTCCTCTCTCCCTCACTACGACTTATCATACAAAACCAGATGACATCGAACAGATGTTCCTTGTCAGGGAGCACACCTCGTGCTCATGTTCATGGCTTAGTCCAGATAGCTAACACTTATTCTACTGTAAGAGACGCAATCAACAGACACCATGGAGCTGAGCACTGGCTGACTGATACTCCAACTATGCACATCTCATGCAAACTTTTGTGGTTCTGGGTCTCCCCCTGATATTATGAGATTAGAGTGACTGCAAGTACGTCCATCCGTACTGAAAACTACGCGCATAAAGGCCGTCAGGTTACTCGAGGTGTGCAGAATCTAGTATGTCGCTGTCGTGGTGGCAACGTTCGCAGCCAACAAGACCAGGTGAACATCTGCAACCGGAAGATTCGATCAATCTGTACCTAGTCTTCACACTGGCATACGGCAGCATAGGAGATAAGGTGAGATCAAGTGCTGAGTCGAATGATCGTTAAACCTTTGTGTTGAAATTTTCACTGTCGCCTGCTTAGTGGCTTGGCATCCCCCCTCTATATTCGCACCACTTTTCGTAGCAATTGAACCCTAGTCAATCTGTTGAATAAATTCAACACTATGGATTCATTCAACGTGGACTCGGGCCCCAGATGCATACTATATCACGGATCAGTACTCATACTCTATGGGTCCAATCAGTCCGAACCGAGCCTTCCACTTCCCAGGGACTCGACGTAATGTGCAACGTTACTGAATCTATGGCATGCGTCCGCCCGGAACCCTCTCGGAGCCTGAGCAGGAAAGATCTGGGAGGAAAACAAATGATAAAGCTCGGAAGGTTCTCGTTGAAGGTCCATAGGTTTTGTTACAACATACGGAATAGTGCATGCTACTTCCATCCTCACTGAACTGCACTTGCACATCTGTAGACCGCATAACTCTCCTACTTCTCACATGAAGTCTCTTACTCTTAAGTCTTATAGACTTAGCCGTTTGTCATTGCGAATGGCTCTTTTGGCATTTGTGCTAGCACCTCCTTAGCATTTCCATGCCATTGTCAAACCCTAAGCTTCGGTTCTGTTGTACGCAGTAGCGTATTATCGACTACGGCTCCGACGTATGCCCTTCTACCTCCTTCACATGAGGCAGGGATTAAGGACACTGCGCCTCATGACGACAATTATGAAAGGCGTATAGGCCCATATTTGGACAACGCTGGGCGTCCTACGACTCCGGCCGGTGTAGCTGCCGCCAACACGAAAAAAGGGAAGATCGAGACCGACGAACGTGGCCGAAAGTCCAGTTCTTTGCCACCGACTGAAGATGAACAAGTAGGCCTGCACCCTCCAGCGTCTACCCTCCTCTCGTTCAACAATGCCGTCAACGAATGGTGGTGGTGGGAAATCCTCGGGTGGTTTCTAAGTCTCCTTGCATTGGCTGCTTTTGATTGCTGTTTTCACCACATACGACAAAAAACCTGCACCTCGCTGGCAACTCGGCATTACTCTCAATGCGATCATATCGATATGCGCAATTTTAGCTCAGACCACGATGTTGATTCCCATCGCACAGGGTATAAGTCAATTAGAATGGCGCTGGTTCCATCGCAGGCACGCTTTGAGTACGATGCAGCTATTTGACGATGCGAGTAGAGGCCCATGGGGAACTTTCCGTCTCCTTTTCAGCATGAGAGCGGTGTTAGTACCCTACCATTGCACTGTCTTCAAAATCATAGTTGAAAGAACCAACACGCTGACTGCATCTTCGAGACATCTGCCGTCCCTTGGAGCCTTGATAGCTATTCTGGCATTAGCGATTGAGCCTCCTATCTAACAAATCGTTTCATACCCTCTTGGAAGGGTCAGAATTGGAGATGCAAGCGTCAGCTGTGTACGAACCTATAACATAACCGGTCAGGAGACTATTTGGGCACTTCCAACCTATGATATAGATCTTCCCATGAAAGCAGCAATCAATCAAGCCATCTTTTCGGAAACCACTCAGATGGTCTTTGGATATTCGACAGGAAACTACACATGGCCAACCTTTCCCTCTCTTGCTATCTGCAGTCACTGCCAGGATAGAACTACACAATGATACTGTTCCGGGCCTACCTACAGTTCTCTACACTACCAATGGTCTCAATATATCCCGCTTCCCCGTCGGCGAGGAGGTCTTGTGTAGTGCCCAGCTGGCGGTTCCGGACCTTGGATATATCAACAACGCCATATCCAATTTTACTGCCCTTGGCTGCATTGAAGAGCCATCAGCTTACGAATGTGTTCTATTTTGGTGTGTACAAGAAGCCAGTGCCTCAGTCACTGCTGGTAAATACCATGAAGATGTTCTTACCACATGGAGCAATGTATCCCTCCAGAACTTAGGATGCATTTCAGACAGTAGCGATTTCTGCGAGGAGACGATGTTAGAGGGAAATGAAATATTGCTCTTGGTCTCGAGAATAGCACTCATAGCACTACAAACTATTCTCTTGGTATTGCGCCCCAGGCGATGTTTACACAGTATCTTAGCAATTTCTTTACCGGCAATGTTTCCACCTTAGAGGCTTCACAGTTCTCCTCGGATTTCATGGGAGCTCTGATTCCCTCGCGCTCTTCTGGTGCCGAAGTCAAGGGCGGAAACCTAACGAACATCCTAGAGTTGATGAGTAACTTATCGCAAAGCATGACGATACGAATGCGCCAAAGCGCCGTCAACAACCACAAGGCTCAGATCACCGGCGACGCTTATGAACTTGACTCATTCGTTGAAGTTCGCTGGGTGTGGCTCGCGCTTCCCCTGGCCCTTCTGCTGCTGACTTTGATCTTTCTGCTGGCGTCGATCAGGACGAGTGCACGCGCGGAAATGATGCCTTGGAAGTCCTCCTCGATTGCGCTGCTTTTCCACGGGCTTCCGGAGGACCGGTGAGCTATAGCAAGCTCGGTGGAGCGGCGGGCGGAGATGAACGAGGTTGCAAAGGAGATGAAGGTGCAGCTTGTGAAGACGGATAAGGGATGGAGGCTCATGTAACACTGGGCTTCATGTCAATTCCACTGGTGATAGATACCCGCCAGCATCATGTGAGGAGATTCAAGCGCGGTTAACAATTGCGGAATGGAAGGTCAAGTGGTTTCAGGTCTTATATCAATTCAACAAGTGATGAGTTTCAACTAGCATGAGGTAAGGAGCTGAATACAACTATTGACGCTGTTTAATGATCTATGGATGAAGCAACCGATTTGCTGTCGAAAGCGATCAAGAGCCTCCCATACATATCTAGCCGCAACCTAGAAATCGACTTCAAGGAAGATAATGGAAAGGACTAGGCTTCTTTTATCGTTTCTACTCCCGATGAATATCCGTCAGCATGAAGCGACAAGCCTTGAACAACGACTCCGTTCCTCAGAAAACCGTGTTTCGAACTTGTTCTCCAACCAACCAACACCCAATTACCCTAACTCGCTCCGCGCTCCCCAGTGCACCTACACGTACCATCCTCATCCCCCTCCCTACCCACTATGCCATAAATCCCCCGGAAGAGCACAGCCCCACACGATCCCTCATACGAACACTAACTCCCTCATCACACAGTGGCACATGAGCCTAAGTCTATCCTTGATGCTGCCACGGGTCCATGTGCTGGAGATGCGTCCAAAATAGGAAGACTCAACCCAGCCCCAGCCTTGACCCTGGCCTAGTTCTGTCGAAAAGCACTCTCACACACAGGAGCATAGATAAGAGGTAGTAGTATGAGATGGAATGAGGTGCTAAAGAACAGAGCGTTAACTCCATGTCCGCCCAAAGCTATAAAGCTAGCTGGTAAATCAATCTCTCATCTCCCCGTGCACACCACTCACACAACCCCATCACCGTCAAAGAAAGTCCACGAAACGCCTGATACACCACACATGGTCCTGACAGATTCGGACTATCGTCCACAACGGTAGACCAAACCACCGCATCATATATGTAGACAAGAAATCACATCATTTACGCAACCAGAATCTCGTTATCCGACCCCCCCGATCCCCTCCTTCTCATATCACAACCCTCCCATCCCCGCAACCAAAGCCTCCAACCTCCCCTCCAAGTACTCACTCCCCCTCTGGCCTCTCAGCCCACCACTCATTTCCCCCATACTCCCAGCATCCCTCCCAGCATCCCTCCCGCCCCCACCCCCAAATCTACCTCCAAATCCACCCCCGAATCCCCCCACCTCCCCAACCCCACC